>JAAAYG020004437.1:98694-118682 GCA_009936455.2 Tomocerus minor
CTGGGATCACCACCTTCTTCTTCTTGATTGGTTTTGGTTTTGGTTTTGGTTTTGGTTTTGGTTTTGGTTTTGGTTTTAGTTTTGGTATTGGTTTTGGTTTGGACACCTAACATTACATTATATAATTTTATTTTTTGTTCACTTTCGGTTGATGAGTAGTTGTGTTTGATGATTTAATTGTACTTGTTACAGATGTTCACTATATTATATATGCACTTAGCACTAGCAGTAGCATTCCATTAACTCTCAATATCCTCTAATTCTTACTCATTTTGATTTACATTTACGACTGAAAGTTTACAGTAATTGGAAGAAATTATCGACTTTTGGAGATTATTTACAAATTAAATTACTCACCATTGGCACTGACGTGACTCTTTCTGTTGCATAATGAGTAGTATCTCTGGATAATACAAAACAAATTATTATTAACTTACATTCTTATAGCACCTGTTTGTGAAGTCTCTTCCCTCATATATCAACCAATAATTATTTACGTACCGTGCCTGCTCCACTAATTTACCGAGGTAACTTTTGGCAAGTTTTTTCTACATGAAAAGAAAAGATTCGTAAGTGGCCATGTTGCAAATTTTTCGATCGCTATTATGAGTAAATAATAACTGCTCTGAATATTAGGCATCCATTTATTTACCTCAAATTTTTCAAATTCTTTCCTTTCCTTGAAATATTGTATTTCATCTTGTGTCATGAGCTTGCCTTTTCGATTTCGGGATTTCACTGATACAGTTTTCTGGACACCACCGCGATGCTTTTCATTATCTTTTTTATCTTCCTCTGAAGAATCTGGGGAATTTTCATTAGCCAAATTAAATCTTCCACGTGTCCGTTGTTCCCTGTTTGCTTTGAGTTGGATATGTGATTCTCGAATCATCTGGATCACGGAAAAATATTTTATAACCATGTGGATGATGTAGAAGATCATGCATATAGGCATTCCAATCTTGAAAGTCTGCACCAACTGATGGCAAACATCAAAAACCCGTTCTGAACAACCCTGTGGAAAATATCATTTGTTAGTCAATTTTAATTGATGAAACGGATTGTTTAGCAAAAATAAAAATTGAAATAATTCCTCGCACAACTTGATGGATTGATTCAGTGAAGAGAATTAAATTGCTAAGAGTGAGGGGTGCGCTAATATATTGATGAACAATTGATGCACAGTGGACATTTCTGATCCACCATTCCCGACAACACGTTGCAGGAAATATTGTTCGAATACCCTCGTCCTCTCTTCGAAAAGTATGTTCATTCGCCAACCGTAAATCACTGGCAAGATAATCTACAAACGAGTTTAATGATTATGACCACATTTTATTAATAAAAATGACATTTTCCAACCAAATTACCTACCCATTGGCCCATGAACTCCACAACAGCCCAACTGAATTTAGAGAAAAAAAATCTCAAAATCAAAACCAAAATTCAAATTTGATACTGATTCATTTGAAATGATTTTATAAGTCAAATTACTGATTCTTGTAGTCCGTTAATGACAGTATCAGATCTACCAGAATCCCCATAATTCATGAAACTGTCCAATAAACTTCGTTCAAAAATGTCGTTTTCAGCCAAACAATCATTTGTTTCGAAAATCCAAATAAGAGATAGTCCTCCTGAAATTAGCATCGGTAAATCTAGCCAACGATGCTTATGCCATAAAAAATTATTCAGGCATGTGTATTTTCCATAAGAAGCAATAAGTAATCCTTTAAAATGTTTTTCTTACAGCTAGTAGTTGATATTTCCGTGACAAAACAGCCGCTCTCCAACCAACAATTGAATTAATGAGAGAAATAATAGCTGATATGATCATAAAAATCTATTTAACAAATTTTCTGACTGTTTTAAACTTTCTCTTTATTCGAAAGGCATATCCAACAATCCAACAGAATTTACTTTTAAGAAGTAACTTTACGTACCCCGACTCCATTACTAGTTAGAAATCTGAAGAAATCAACAGGAAATTATTTAACAGCTTTATTATTTACACAAACATGTTTTCTCGTAAAATAAAAATGGCTAAATAGTTTATACCCTGTTCTCCTCAATGTGAATGTGTTCGCGATCACGGATTCTTGTATTTCTCTTACTTCGTTAGGATTTGTTTTATCGAGGATTGGATCGGAGCTATCCATTAATATTGAGTTAATGCTAGTTTCCCAAGCTATGATAGAAGCCCCCATTACAATATAAAATGCAGAAATTATCTGCAAATCCAAGTAATTGCAAATATTAAGTTTTTCAAATGATGTCCATCTAGGTATTTTGTTTTTGTGAGGACGCGTGAGCGTTTTCATTGATGTACATTTCGAAAAATTCTATATACTCACTGTACTTATGGTCGAGACCATTATGAAAACAAACTCAGGAGCTAACTTCCATACTACTCTCCTCGCTGATTCTCTGCAATTTAAAAAGAATTGTGAAAACATTACATGCATAGTAGTGATTTCAATTTTCTAGCATTGGTATTTTGGTATAATGTTATTATTAAGCCACCCACATTGTCTGTTTCTCCTTTCTATTGAAACTCGGAGGTAAACGTTCTTCACTGTATGAGCTTGCAACACTCGCTTTTTTCTGAGCCTTTTTGGGTACTTCATCAGGTTCATCATGATTAATTTCATTATTGTTTTCCATTCTCCATATAAATATAAATTTACAACTTGAAAAGTAGAAAAAAAACTCTAATCGATGACAGCAAAACTCTACTGAAGATTTCTAAAGAGCTAATTACAAACGAAACATGCGCTTTTAATGAATGTTACTTCAACTATTTCGCGAAATAGTGACTTCTAATATGGAAATTCGTGTCAAGATTCAAGAACCCAGAATTTTTCTGGAAATAAATTCATTCTGAGAAATACTTCTGTAATGGTATGAATTTATTTCTCTGTGAGGAATAGAACAATGACGTTCTTGAATATCGTTCGAATGAAGTGTGATATCACGAATATTAATAATTTATTATTCGTGATTGATTACTAATAATGTGTTCGTCAGATTCGTCACTAGCAACAATGGGTGAAAAAAATACGTAATAGTAATGAGATGAGATGACACGCAGATGCGCTGTGCGATGTGCAAGAAATTATAATATATGTAAATTGCAATTATTGCAACAAGTACGCAATGGTCATTTCTGCAATTTTTGAGCTGTACTAATTTCGACAAAGCTAGTGTTTTCAAATGTAGTTTATATGATTATTGTTGACAAAAGTCATAGTGCCAGGCCGATATAGAACATTACACTTCCTTATTAAAGTGTACTAAAATATTTTCAACATGCGTAAGTCTATTGGTGGGCCTGGTAAAAATGCGGGGGGTGGTGAAGAGGAAGGTATTCAGGAAGAAGCGATGGAAGCCTTAGGTAAGATCTTGTTCTTCTGATCATTCATTTGCTCTTCTCCAACGGTTTTCTTCTTCTTTGGTTATTGCAATTTAGCTTCAATGCACAAAATGACGTGAATTTAGACACATTACGGAACTCAGCGTTCTTCAGGAAGATTACGGGTAAAATGAGGAAGCATTTACAAAATACAGCAGTAGGAGAGGATGAAAAGAAGCACATATTCAATATGTTTCAAGGTTCTGGAAAACCAGAGGATGACTGGGCAAACGATACTAGTGATCTGAATCTAGACATAATAGCAAAAGATCGACTTCCGATTTTCAACCGTCTTCTCTCCTACTCCTTTCATTTTATTATGCTTACCAATTTTATCTTGTCGCTTGTCGATAGGTTTGCTATTAATCTTGATCTGAACTTTTGGCTTTACTTTTCATTTTAAAATGTTGTTGTCGATTGCAGTGCAACAAAAGTTTTACGCCATGATTTTTATTTATTATGCAGTTTCGATATCCTTATGGCAGATGCGCGGTTACAGGCTCAGTTCGTTGCTGGAAACTATAATTGTCTTGAGCACGTTAATACGGGAGTGTTCTTTTGTCACTTAGTCAACATAATCCAAGGAGGGTTTTCAGTCATCTTAATACACACTAGAACGAAGAAAGCATCTGTCATTTTTCTAGCTTATATCTTCATCCAGATTCTTCACACTATGCTTGAGTTTTCTATGATCCTCTATCGTCTTCGATTACCGACAGTTAGTGTCTTCAAATGGGAAGCCCCAGTGTTTATAAATATTATTCGCGAATGTTTTATCTACCTAACTATTATAGCGGGAGTATTGATGGCCATGCAAAGATACTACGATTTAGGTATGAAACCAATATTTAAATATATAAATAGATTTTTTTGAAATTCAGTTTCATATTATTAACCTGATTATTTTCCATGTCTCTTGAAGCCGGTCCGGTGCCAGAGAGAGAAAGACGACTGCATGCTCAGAGTTATGGAAAAAGATTTCTGAACGATCAAATCATTTACAGAAATGCGCCGAGCTTTCTCCAGAGAAAGTATGCTCTTCGAAAAGCAACTGCATTCCAAATTTATTCTGTTCTTCGTAGTATCAAAGAAGAATCCAGTACTCGTCATAAGAGAGGACAAACTCTTCATTTTGATCCCATTTTTACCAAACAACACGTTATTAAAGCAAAAACTGGTAATTTTCTCTTCCATGCACTAATGATCATACTTTATGACCCTGCCCTGGTCTAAAGCTTGAACTACATTTTCCTAATATTATAACTTCTCTTTGTAGTCATTGAAAACATAACGGATCGTGAAATTATGCAACTTATCAAAGCGTGAAGACATTTACACTGCTACTATACATTTCATGTCTATATTATAACATATGAAAAGCGGATTTCTCAACTTCTAAACTAATTTGTACTCCATAATCAAGTATGATATTTGATAAACAGTAAGTATCGTTATGCTACACTTATCATTTCTTAGTGCACATAAATCCTGAAAGGGAAAGATAAAAAAAGGAACTGATCAAAGTTTAAAATTGACTTCGTCATTCATCCTCACTGACTTTAAAAATAATAGTTTTAGTTACTCTCTTAGAAAACTGACATGTGACATGTCTGACATTTTTAAAACCCAAACTTAAGTAATATTGTGCAACTCGTAGTGTTGTTCCGTCTTGAAACACCATTTTAATTCACTCTTAGCTTCGATAGAAAAGCAACACAGTGAAGCCGTACTATCTACAGCAGCTTAGAAAATAATGTAGGTAAAACTAAGTGCATTTTGAAGAGTTGCCATTGTTGAGTTTTATTTGGTAGCTAAAGTAAATTACTTGGTGTCTCAGAAAAGGGAAATACTGATTTAGTACGTAAATCAATATTCTGTCGGTGAAAGAAAAGTTTCCCTCTACTTTCTATCTGTCTATTCGTCCCTGGGGGATTTGGATCTTCTCCTCGCTTTTCCTTCAGTGTAGATACTTCAGGATTACAATGTATATAGATTTAAGCAAACTATTGTTAGCCGTTATACTCATGGTACCTACTAGGTATTAGCCATAAGTTTTTGAAAACATGTTGTTGCGTTGGTGTGCGTAAAAGAAGAAAGCAGCAGATGTATTCGTAAGATAAATCATTCAACCAGAAAATCGGATAGAGAACGGATAAAAGATCACAATTCACAAAGGGAAAAATTCTATTGCACCACAAAACTGACAATAACAAACATTCCAAAATCCATGCAAATACCCTCTGAAAAAAAAATTCCACCCTAAACAACATCAACAGGATTTACAACTATATAGTGAAACGAAACAAGCTTCAGGTTCAGGTGTATTTGTATACATAATAAATGCATTATGCGCATTACCTGGAATACCTACCTACCCCAAGACGCTACTACTATAAATTCCAGCTTTCCGGGAACTTTTATCCTTCCTGTCAACTTGTTGGCGCATATTTTTATGCTAGACTGACTTGTGTAACTTTTGTAGGATAAAAAACAGGTAAACATCATTAATTAAGTAAATGATATCTCTAGCTTGCGGCAAAAGAACAATTATGGTTCATATATCACTTATAAATTGCTGAAACTTCCAGCATTAATTCTGTGCACACAGTGGAAAATCTAGCGAAAGAATAATATTTGATTCTTTATTTCCATGTAACAAAATATCATTTTCAGAGAGAGAGCAGTGATTGCCATTTTATAAAAGACATATTAAGTTACATACAATATGCAATTAAGCCTAGAGCCTATTGTCTGTCTGGGATCGATTCATATATCTATATATAGCTGTATATGTACTCTATACTCTTCAGGTGCAATATATAATGAGTATATGTTGTTTGTCAATAGAGATTTCCGATCTTCGACAGACATGAAGGGAAGGAGACGCAAGCCTCACTGTCTCGTTTACTTTTCTTTGGTGTGGAGCTAGAGAATTTTGTGTCAGTTGACATGACAGAACACGACCAGGCTTTCTTTCTCTTTCTTTCTCCTCCAAGTTCTCCTGTATGGCTTGTTTAGTTTTGCGTCTTTGTCACAGAGGCGAATCGAATGTGATTGCTCGTGCCCTGAGGATTAGTCCTTAAAGGTAATTCCCAGTGACAAAAGAAGATTTGTCTCTCACTGTGCTCGGGAAAATTCTTCGTTTACATCATGTCTAAAAGTTTGAACCTTTCTAGTGTGAATCATACAACTTGCTTTATAATACTTGATGTCCATAACGTAAACAATAGAAGACATATTGGTAGGTAATTGTGTTGTAATGGACTTTAAGAGTAGCTATATATATACAGATCTATAGGTAGCTGTTTATTATACCTGTGATTGGCTAACGCGTATTTTATGTCCTTTCCCTCTATATATATTGACATAATATCTTAGATATTAACATTTGTAGTCTTTTCTCCAACTTCTATAAGTGCTTCATCTTTACTTTGCCATCTTAGTTTTCATTCCCCACTACAAATTGAATTCGATGCGGAAAAATAGGTTAACCATTTTCCATCTCCGCAGAGTAGTGCCACTTCAAATCGATGGTGTAATTCCGTTTTGTCACAACGACCCATCTGTAAGAGACAATCGATTTCACTTTCCCAAACCACTTTCGCCAGGTCATTGCTTTTTGAGGGTCAAGATTGTACATGTGCTTTCACACCTACTCACACATCTTCAATGTTCAAGGACAAAATAAAATAGCATTCCATCCAACATACCACTCTCAAATTCCACATTTTTTCAAAAATATTCTATTTATAAACTCCTGTAGGTTTTTATAGTTCCAATTAACTTTTAATTGTTAACCGTGAACTTTTAATAGCCACCTGTTACATCTGCCAAGAATATCGTTGCATAAAATGTTACATTTCGAGAATGTGCTGCATGATTCAATGATTTGTACTTGAATTAGAAAATTTGAATTGCAATAATTTTCGCTCGAAATGTTAGCGTTCCCACACTAAGAATCTGAAGTCAGTGTCCAAATAGTATTTCTCGCTTTAATGGATGCTTATCATGAATAACATTATACATATCCACATTGCTACGGATGAATATGCATTCAAAATTCAAACTGCGTGGAAAATATCTATTGAATTTACATTGCTAGTAGGTTTGACTATAGCTTAATAAATCTTGGGGGTTATATTATAAGTGTAGGCTATAGTCGAAATGTTCTTTGACACAATATATTGCGTAGTAGAAAGGTTTTGCACACGTAAATTTGATTGGTTGGCTGGATTTCCTTTGTTTACCTTTGCTATCTAGGAGTGCAATTGTTTGCTAATGATATTAAGGGCGAGTGAAGTGAAGCCAATATATTATAGGGACTGTATTGTCCTCTTATAGAGATCTATAATGTAATGCATGGGAGTAGTTAGTTAAAACGGATCGAGAGTCAACGAGATTTCTCTTCCTTTGAAAAGACAGCGAGAGGGATAAAGAGAAACGTTGCTTGTTGGCTTGCTCGCAGTGCCCATTAACGTGGTCGCGAAACAAATTCTTGGAAACAATGGGGTTGATGAGCGAGGTAGACAAGTAGTGCTTTGATGAATGTATAAATTATCTCTAGCCAGAAGAGGTTGGGAGACAGACATTTATCAAAGACACACAGTGAGTGCATAGCTAAAGGAGAGTCGTGAACGAGAAATCTACACTGGAAATGGAAATGAGAGAATCGTGTAGTGATTTAGACATACAACAGGATTCACTCACTCAGTTACCTAAAGTCAAATCAGCATCTGAAACTTCCTTCTCAACTTCCTGAATCCCTTTTTCATAGAAGAAGAAATTGTAGCTACGCTCGTGTGGTTATTGTTAGTGGAACACAATAAAGTATAACGGGGAGCCCCTTTACATGCAAATCCTCTTAATAATTATTACTGTAGCTAGATCCATTCATGATTAATCACCTGTTTCAATAATCAGTTACGTTTTCTGACTTCAAATGAAATGATGGCTACCTTCTACGATTTACCTGTCAAGAAAACGTGTAAGTGATACAGGTCGAAGTTGCACAATCGTTGTAATGTATGATTATTTTCCATGATGTTCCAAGAAAGAGTGTTTCATAGCATGGACTAATTAAAAATCCAAAAAAATTTACGGCTAGTAGTGTAATGAGAAAATGAGATGAATTTTGGGGTAAAAAATGTAGAAAAGACATATATGTTAAATCGTACGTTCATTTTTATTCAGCTCTTATAACGTCACAACTTGTTCAATTCATTCCTTTTTGGCATATAAGCTACAAATATGCAATTTATAATTTACATATCAATGTTACAGCTAATTCTGGCATAATTTATAAATTGATACGTATGTTATCATTATAGCACTATATTTTTATATACTATATATTCTACTAAGAACAATTCAAAACCAGCATTTAATCCTATTCTTACACAAGAGAGTATACTATTCAAAATATTATTGTGAATAAACGTGTAAACAATATAAATGAGTAGATTTTATGCACTCTAAAAAATCCAACTGCAAAATTATTAGTTAATTAATGGAAGAGATAATTACCTATATCAAAAACACGATTAACTATTAATGTGTGACTGAGTAGTAGTGTCCATTAAATAAAGTATTCTCTCTAGCGACTTATAATTAGATTAATATATCTATGTAGTAATCAACATATACTATTATAGCTGTATCAGGTGTCATATCAGTTTTTATAGGATACAGAACTAGTAACGGTTATTAACGGTACTGTACGTATTTATTATGTCCCTGTTTTACGCACTTACACAAGTACTTGAGTGTGTGAGCACTAATACAGTTGTATTTATGTATTTGTTATTATAATAAGAATGGAAGGCCATAGAACTATGGCTTGGTTCGTTTTCTTCTCCATTCTTTTCAGTAATAAATATTTAATTAATTATTTTCTGGGCAGCAATTGTACATACTTAGTATGTACGTATAATATGTACCACCATTTTGTGTATAATATATAGTATAATAAAGTATTTTTATTGTTATTTGATTATGATTTGATTGTTGCTGCTACAAGGGGAATCTAATTACCATCACTGTTACAACTATTTGTATAAAGTGTAAAAAAGATGTCCCAGTACTTTCGAGAAAATGATGACGAGCCGAAGCAGCTGGTAGAAAGTAACTTTTCCTATTGTGTATTGATCCAGTTCCACTTCCCACGTTGCAGAGCGGTGTGTGACAGCATTGCGAACAAACGTATCTGCATCAAGAAACAGTCATTAAACATTCATGATCATTCTTTATTTCCACTAATAATTGTTTAGCCTCTCCGTTTGGGAATTTTCTGATGAATCACTGCAGGATTCATTAAATTCGCACTTTTTTTCAATAAAATACTAATATTTTCCATTAAATGACTAATTTTTGCAAAAGTATTGTGCCTCAAAATTAAAAACCTTACATCTGTATCTACAGTTAATAGAGTTACAGAAAAATTATGTCTAATTATGTTAAAAACGGCATGAATAAATTATTATATACTATAAACTTACAGTCTTGTCCTTTCCCCCATGATGACACATCCGTTTTCACATCTGTCAAACTCAATGCAATTTCTTTTCAAAGCGAATGTTTTCATTGGAGTCGTGCCATTTGTTGTAGAATTGCTTATTGTAAAAGAAAACTTTCTTACCTAAACAATCAACAGGGAAAATCAATTCTTTGACTCACATAGCAAATGGAGAAAGTCAAATTATAATTGCCTATGTAAATGTAAATACCATGCATATTTGCTTTTCGGATTCACACTGTTGAGGAAAGCCGGGGAAATCTTCGCCTTTGTCGGTAAAATTAAAGCAGGTGTCATTTGTTTCTGAGTGACAGACGTGGCAAGTCATATTGTTAATCTTTTTGTTTTTAGAAGCCTCGGAAAGGTCCTTGATTGATACAGTTGATTTGGACGCTTCTGATTGCCAAGCTAAAAAAAAAGAAGGCATTTTTAACAATAGCATTATGATTTTCTTGGATTTATTGTGTGAAAGTGCTAAGTGAAACAATAAAATGTGTAAGTAAGAGTCTTACCCAGATACAAAAGCAAAATCCCAATGAAGACGGAAGGGAAAACGAAACCAAAATTTGAGCTTTTCCACAACATATCTTAGAAGTAGGATGTTTTAATCGTGATTTTCACTACACTTACTTATATTATGTGATAATATTTGTAACTAATCCCATTGCACTGGGGAAATGTTTGTCTTGTTTAGCCACATTAGAGTTTGCTAAAAATCCTGTCAGTCACTACATTACTGTAGGAGAAAAGGAGTTGATGTACCTAGATGTTCAGTTTGAATGAAGGAGTGTGATTCCTGTGTTACGATCTCTAGGTATATGATACGATGGTTAATAAAATATTCAAATTTGTTGGCTAATTCAACATTCAATTGGGTCAGACTTGGATAGATGCTAAAGCAGCTCATAGTCTTATGTAGGAAAAGATGATTTTGCCTGCCTACTGAATGTGCGAAAAAGAGTCAAGAAAATATTAACTCGCTCTTGCGCATTACCCGGGTTTCGATCGATACACCTACTCAGCTGTTTCGGAGCTTGTATTCCTGGTAATTTGTGGAAACATTGCTTTCCTATATACACCTTTTCATTTCCAAATATCATACACCAAACTCCTCTCTTCTTTTTACTCCTCAACAAGACTCACTATTTACTATCTTCTCTACTACTACGCACTTAAGTACAGGAGCAGCGTGAGATATCTTACTTAATTACTTCTATTGCTATCATTAAAAAGCCAAAAGCTTTAAACGAATCAAGTAAACTATCGATTAGTGGCTCACAGACTCTGTTCCAATGAAAATCTTAGCTCTTCAATGCTGTTATACTCTATGTAAATATGGAAAATCATAGTGAGTTGAATTAAATAACTAAAGTCATGATTATACTTCCATATTTAGCTTTCATATTCTTACATCACAGATACATTCCGTAGCAAGTTACCCTACTACGTACCGCGGAGAACGCCTATATATTTTCTGCTGTATTATGTACACAACTATCTATCTACCTACGCACAACAAAATAAAGAGCTTAATTAGAAATCTTAAATCATAAGAGCATTATCATCCGATTATTTTTGGGGTTTTGTTTACATTTCGTGCTCTTATTACAAGCTACTAGCAATTAAGTGGCATTAGCACGCATGTCCTACTGCTAGAACAAAGACTTTTCTCATGTTTGACTTGGACCAACAAGTCAGCAGTTGTTCCTGCTGTAAATAGTAAAATAGAACAAGTTTATAACAAATTACCTTGATATGCATGTGTCATTTATGATGGATATAGATATCACGTCACTTTTGACGTGTGTGCTCCCATTTTATTGCTAGCACAATAATCTAATTTTCCACCGAAATGTCAGCTTAACTTTTCAGTCTACTAATCTCTAATCAAATGCCTGATAAATTAATAGCTGTAGCGTTCAACATGAAACATGCACACAAGTATCACTTCTATTGAACATTCCATTTCAAAATTGCCGTTGGGTTTGTGTATTCTTCTTCGTACACAGAATTATATTAATTACATATACTTTAGACTGTGCCATTTCTCAGTTGCACTAAGCATAATTGGTAAATATGAAAAGCCTCCAGGAAATTGCAATCTTACTCAGTTTAATCAACCGAAATCTTAATTAAGTACTTTTTTGTTATGTGGGTATGCTTTTTTTCATACAACTGACACTCTTGAACACATACATATACGCAGGTTCTTGATTACCAAAATCATTTTGACAAATAATGACGAGTATTAGGAAAAGATGTTTTACAGTCAACTGTAATCTATCTGTTTAGTCATTAAAAATGAAGATATAATAATGATAAAGATAATGACCAACAAATAACCGTTTTACAAGTTTGATGAGAACAATAAAGTTTCATTTTCATAATTTTCAATTAATTTCCAAGCTATTATTTCGGGCTATAGACTACTTATTCTTTCATTTTGTATCTAGTAAAACAGCAGATTCTAGCAATTCCACTAATAAGAGTTTAATTATAGAAAAGGATAAAAATTTGGAATAATGCAAGTATAAATTGAGAGTGCTGCCTGTTTTTATTCAGAAGAGTAATGAATATATCTCCTTGAAAGCAGCAGGGCAGCATAATAGTGTTTTCATTGATACCTGTGTCATATGTGTCGCTTTGTCGTTTTCCTCTTATTCAGACACAGAAAATGAAAGAGAAGTTTCCAAAATAAAAATAAAAATAAGTGTGAGATGATATTTCCTTTCATTTCATGCAGTTGTTTGCAAAAGGAAGAAAGGTATATGTGAACAGACTTTTATTAGCAGAGGGCTAATGGATAGGGATTGGAGAAGAATGGAAAGAAGGCTAATGTTAATGGGAAAATCTAGGTAGAGTAAACACATAGTTACAATTGATATAAATGTAAGTTGCTGTAAGGCAAGAAGGGTATGTCGTATGTCGCAAAACAAAGCCGTACTGCGTTCTATCTCTTTCAAAAGTAGCGACATGCATTTTCCTCTGTTTACTTTTGTGTCGCATATTTTTATGAGTATTATTTCGTGGAGAGCTGGGATCACTAAATAGCTATTAAAGAGAAACATGATTAAGCACATAAATGGAGTCTAAAGATTTTCACAGCATGTTTTAGTAGTGGAAAGAGTCTTAACGGAAGACAGTTACTTTTTCATGAGATCCTTGCCTAAGGTTCAGTTTGGGTCCCTGCCAGTATTAGAGGTTTACTTAATCTCTCCTTCCAGGGGGCTAAATGAGAATAAATGAAGAGAAAGATTTCCAAAGGATTTCAACAGTAGAGACTACTATGCTCTTGATTTTATGGATCCATTCGCAGCATGTCTACCTATCTATGTCCTATCTCCCAACTGAGACTCCAGCAGACCTGGAATGGAAAACGAGGTTCATTTTCAAGGTAACTGACTTTGCAATGTATATCTTCCCCGTGTGTGCTTTAAGTATGAACTCCAGTGTGTACATAAGAAAATTATGCAGCTTTCTCACCGAAATTTTTCTGCCATTGCTGTTTGCAGAGTGAAAAGTTTTTGGGACATCCGTCCATTTCTATGCAGAGCCATGATGAGGTCAGACATAAGGTTCCTTTTTATTAGGTACTTACACTTCTTCGTTAACTAGAGCAATAGGATCATGTGATATCCCAGACTATTCTTTACGCCATTTTCATCCATTTCATGCCTGAGTATGCACTTTCCTTTAAAATACAAGACCGTGTTTACATAAATAAGTGGAAAAAATCTCAAACAGCACACTCGTTCATTCATATCTCCGGAAAAATCTTTCATCTTCGTTAGCTTGCTAATGTATTTCGTACACGTAGCATATTATATTATATGCTTTGCAATACTTATTCCTCTAGTAGACAGACTTTTCCCTTTGGTCATTTCATCTGCACTGAATACTTTTATGCCATTTATTTTCCTTCTTTAGAGGTTCGAGTGTCCTCACCGTCTCTTTCTCTCTATCTGGCTCTCCCTGTGCAAACAACTCAATTAGACTTAAAATTTTATTTCTTCATAAAAGCAATTTCATGTTTTTAAAATTCTCGCATTTTAAATATGATTTACTTTTACATGCTGCCATTATAAACAATCAATTTCTTTAATGATCATCTCATCTGTTGATCAATTTAACATAACTAGCCTTTTCGTTTCATAATCTACAGTAATATCAAGGACATTTTTGACCAATTTTTATTTTTATGATTCATAATAGTGATTCTAATGAAGCACAGAATAATGGGCAACTTATTGATTGTATTTAGTATCTGAAATTCAATAATAACAATCAACAGGTAAATTTTTATAAATCATTTTGCTGCGAACATTGATTTTCGATGCTAATACTTTTGCTACAATTATCATATAATTTCATATATCAAAATCCTTATAGACAAATAATAACAAATCAAAGAAGCTCAATATGATTTGTCAATAATAATTTGTTGACGAATCTCGATATTAAGATAATTGATTGTAATTGTAGTAAAGTCTAAACCAATGTGTAAAAACACATAAAAAAGTTACATAAACAATTCAATCTCTATAGACTCTTTCCATATCTGGACTGGACTTAATTGAATGATGTTTTTGTAAGATCATTGGCATTTGGCATTATAGTGTCTTTGAACGTGATTAATGTGCATTAAGCATCAAAGGAGTTGCCTGCTGGGGAATCACCATTAACAAGGCGATGTAAGTTGTTTTTCCTATCAGGGATTACATATCGGCATTTCTTTGATTCCTCAACCCACATCACTAGACACGAATGGATGTCTATGCGACGAGTCTATAATTAACCGATTGTTTGGATAGTGAGGGAAACTGAGTCTTAAATAAAGTTCATGAAGTAACAAAGTGACGGAATGCTGATTTGTGTTGAACTTTATTTGCACATTTCTGAAATTAACAGGGCCATGAACGTTCTACTTTGAGTTTTCATGCATTTTGCCAGTATATCTCTAATAAGTACCTCGATGTCTGTGTTTATGTATTTTATTATGCTAGTCGTTATGTCGCTGTGTGAATGTATTGCAGGTGTCCTTTACCCTCACTAATCTTTACAGATAGTAAAATCCGATCGTAAGCCACAACCAAAGTTCTAGCCAGACTCCAACAACCACGAAACTTAACAAAAACAAACAACTCGAAAATCTAATCTAATGCACAATGTTATGTAGGAAAACGAGAGCAAGAGAGAGAGAGAAAAAATGTCTTTTTGAAAACGGCTCAAATTTCCTTGTGTACAATTGTCGTTAAAAGTCACGACTGTTAGTATTAAAGGTGCCAAAACTGCCAAGTCAAATGATTAACCTACTTTGCTTTACTTTTCCCATAATTTATTCGAAATAGTGTCAATTTTCATACGGGAAACTTTATAATAAATTCAACGTTAACACAGTTTTTCTATTGAAGATGAGCGCTGCGCATATCTTCTAGGTATCTACTAAAACCTTCCTGTGGTAGATTTAAAGTTAATCCTAGATTATTATTTTTTTTCTGGAAAGGTTATAATAAGGAAACGCAATACTTTCTTCCCTTATACTCATTATGTTAATGAAAGTCTTGAAAAGGGATTTAGCGGGAAAGACATCCTCTTCTGCCTTCACAATGAGATTCCTCTTTCACTTTTAATATTTTCATTTAATAAGTCTCTTGTTCGCAATGACTTCCTTTTCATTTACTTTCCGAGTAATAGACGTTCTCGCAGCCTTTGAAGGTTCTAGATTTTTGTCATTTTGCCAGTGAGCTTTAATATCCTATAGCTCGAGATGTGTGAACATGTATCTAATGCTAATAATATGATTTTACAATGGATATATGTAAATGAAGAGGAGACGTTAATACACAGGGCGAAGGAAAAGAAGAAGAGGAGATGCTGGAGGAAAGTCTTTTCTGGAACATGATCCTATTATTACGCAACAATATATTAGACAAGGAAAGCGGATTAAATAAATGAAAGATGCAAAACCTCATTTTACTTTTACGCAGCACATGCATAGACGAAACGAAAGATTCCTCACTCTTATTTCTCATGCAAATCCCAAATCTCTTCTTGGGTGACACTAATTGTTACATTTTCTCTTAGAAAATGACATCACGTTAACACTTACCACATCCTCATTTTCGACTTGTATAAATTTTTATAATTTTCCATCTGCAAGGGACACAATTTTGCCCAATAAATTCTTGCTTTTATTGTTGAGTAGTTTAAATACTAAATATTGTGAAATATTTATTCAGAAAATATGTTGCTCGTTTCCAGCAGATTACTACGATCAACGATCCCCTAACAATGTTGGATGAACATGGTTTCCAACTAAATCAACATCTTATGTGACATTTTTGATATAATGATGATTTTCGCTGAACATTATTCACGGATTTGGTTTTTTTGCGGAGAAAGTCGTTGTAGAATGTCTGAAAGCTGTTGCAAGAAAGAAAGTAAAAAATATGTACCTATGTAGTAATTGTGCAAAAAATGCTGAGCAGAAACGGTTCTATGGAAAGCAATTAGGAAAAGGAGTCTCGTTACTGAGAAAAAGCAGAAGTATTATTGTGATAAAAAAAACTGTCAACGCTTCGGGGAAAGTTATGTGAATAGCTTTCTAAAAAATAAATGTGTTGTAGGTATGTGAAGATTGAAGATAGATAGGGACAAGATCATGGACAATCTAGGCTAATATAAAAAGATTCATATTATTTATCTTTTATTTTTTCCCCTAAAGCTTAAGCACGTTGCATCTTGAGCTAAGATGAGGCGGAATAAGAAAAACACGTAGGAGTCTAAAGGAAGGACAACTCTGAAAATAGGATAAGATCATAGCTATCATCATTCTTTTGTGAAGATGGTCAATTATTTATATTTTCTCCAGCATAGATGTAGTTAGTGAAGGTTGACGACTTTATATGGTAGTCACGACACGACTTTCTCATCTCTTTCTATCATCCAATTTCCCAATGAGACATATTTAACGATCGCTTTCATCGGAATCTTTTCTTTTGTTATTTCCTAGCCAAAAATGAGTAACGCTTTTCTCCAACTATACATAAGCTTCTTCTATGGATGTATCGTTTTGCCAAATAAAGTCTTATGAATCGATTTCTTCATGCCTCCTCCACAAACGATCCTCTTTCTTCTTCTCCCTACTTATAATCAGCATTTTTTTTATCAAGAAGCAGTGGCGATTCTTCACATAAATGTAATTGCAATTTGGACTACTCAATTTAATACTCTTATAGGTAGAGATAATTCTTTGTCTGTTCAGTCTGTGCTAGCTAGGACACATAATATTATGTCTTGTATAGATATATAGTTCGTTGATGACGTAATTATATGTAGTAGCAGAAGACCAATATACTTTAAGAGATATTATATCATTAGTTTTCTCTATAGAGGATTTTATATATTAGTATATGGACTAAAGTTGGAAAGGGAACTCAGTATCTAGTTAACTGATAGAAATATCTCGACATCATCGTTCCGTCAATACGGGAGAGATTAAGGAAAGCTAAGAGGAAGGGATTCCTTGGAATTTGGCCACAGAGTACAAATTCTTAATAGAGAGATTTGATTCCAATGGATTTTCATCCAGTCGAACTTAGCACAATGTGGAGTGATATCAAAATGGTTTATCTTACTTGATTTTCATTGACTTCGTTTTGGCTTTCGGTTATAGTACAGCAAGATGTTTCACCGTCGGCAGTCACCTAAATATCAATTTAAAGTTCTTCTTCTACAGTAGGAGACTTAGTTGGAACTGTTGGAACAGTCTTTGGAAAATCTTTGCTTTACAGATAGTCTCCCTATCCCGAGGTAGATAAATTCTGAATTCACTTCTCTCTGATCTGAGTTGTGATTTTCTCCGTGGTTTTCTACATTAAATTCTGGGACCGCACTGGGACGTTTCTTTACTTTTGTCAACTACGGTACTTTCGTCGGTAGGAAAGGAAATGGAAAGTTGTAAGAAAGAAATAGTGCTTGAGTGAAGATGACTTTCTTTGGAAAGGCAGACGAACACAGAGAGAGAGAGAGAGAAATGATTGTACAGTGTGCATAACCTATAAGGAGTTGATATAGTAGGCGCCTCTTTCAATAACTTATAGATAATATGAAATAGTGGCTGGAATATGCATGGATGGCTTCTTTTTACTTTCTTGCCACGAATTCATTGGACTCGACTCTCATGGCACCCAAAGATTAGTAGACGCTCGTTCTCCAGACAGAAAAGTACAGAACACACTACTCTCGCTCCGTCTACACACTACAGTAAGTCTACAGTGGAATACGAGGGAAGCATTCAAATTCACGCTGATTCTGTGTTGGGAAAAAGGTCTTTTCTTTCGATATCTTCTCCAGCAGTGCAGTTTGTGTCTAGTGACTGGTGAGTGAGTGCAAGAGAGAAAAGCACCGTAGGAAAGCAATCGCAATGGACTTTAAGTGAGAGTATCTCTGTTCCAACCTACACACTTCGCTTTTCTTCTTATTTTCTTTTTTACCAACTTCCGCCTGGCTCTTTTCCCCTTTTCCTTTTCATAGACTTTGTTCCCTTTTCTCTGTTATTTTCTCTTTTCCACTCTGCCACGGAGTAAAGTGAGAGAGAGAGAGAGAGTATAAGTATTTCGTTTTATTTGGTTTGTAGTTTGTATGACTCTTTCCACACTTACTTTCATGTTTGTTCATATTGTACGAGACTCCAGAAGAGCTCCCAAATATCTACACTACTACAATGTTCAAGAGTCTAGCTGAAACGAAAACTGCCCTCATGCAACGTCCCAGCTTCGCACGAAAATACGGAAAACGGGAACGGTTGTTGCTGTTGCTTGCTTGTTGAGCTCAAATCACTTCAGTCCACATCTTGGGCTCGGCAGAACAAGATCTAAACATTCGCATGCTGCATCACTCTGTTTTAGCTCCACCACTCAATAATCAACACTTGCTGCTCTCCTTCAAAGAACCTCTATACAAATGGAGAAAATCAAGTATCTAATTTAGCTCTTCGCACTTTAATCCCAAAGATAACTGATTGACTTAATGATAAAGCAGGAAACAGCTTTCAAGAACAACAAACGTACTTACTTTTCGCTCAGAAGCTTTTCACTAACAACTTTCTTAACAAAACTAACACTAGTACACTTTTAGTAATTAATTTTTTTCACTTGGAGCTGAAAGCTAGTCTATTAAAACACTCACAAAGAATTACATTGAACTTTTTCAGTGCGAAAGTGTTTGGAGCAAGAACATAAACGGAAACCAACCACACCTTCTGCTTCTTAGCGTTATCCAGTTTCTCCTCAAGAACGCAACCCTATCAAAGTGAATCACAATATCGTGTTATAAACAGTCTTATAATGCTTTCAACGATTATAACATTATAAGTACAGAAAATAAGTACAGTGCCAGTTTCAAACAAAGCATCTTAAAATAAGCCGCGATTACAACCGTCTTTAAAAATAATCCTCTGTTCATGGATTGACTGTTCACAGAAAGTTTCATGCTTTGAAGTCAATGGCTTGCATGGTAAGTTTTCTTAACACTTTTAAAATTGTTAAATCTATTAAGTAGTAAACATCCGTTACTATCTAGCTAAAAAATTTGTAACTGGCTTCGAAAGGAAAACATAATTTATAGTGTCGAATCTACTACATTAATTATTTTTACACTATTTAATTCTTTACTGAGATATGAGATTTTAATATTTGAAGCAACACCTAGGCTTTTTAAAATACGAACGAATTAATCATCCATTTGCTATTGATTTTTTTTAAGATTTAAAAGGGGAATCTCGTAAATAATCTCGTAAAGTTTTCACAGTAAACAAGAGGAGATTAATAAATCTCAGACCCATCAGAAACTAGTGAAAAGCATGAGTAGGAAGCTCTTTCATGGATTTCACGGTCGGAGTAAGGCAGCCGGTGCACAAAAGTAGGTGACAGGAAAGGTGACAAGTAGGTGACAAGTAGGTGACAACCAGGTGACACAAATGTCACCTGCAGGTGACAACCAGGTGACACAAATGTCACCTCCAGGTGACAACCAGGTGACACAAATGTCACCTCCAGGTGACAA
>JAAAYG020004438.1:0-70496 GCA_009936455.2 Tomocerus minor
CTGCGAAAGAGTCAGAACTAATATTTGCTGGCACAGATTTAATACATATGATTCAGCTTCTAATAACGTAAGCTACGCTTTAACACAATTTCTAATCGATGAATGTAGCACAAATTTATTCTAAATTCCTACAATTTATTTATTTTAAATGTAGTTATACTTTTTATACGTTATTCTTGCACTTCTAATTTGATTGAAAGACATTAAAGAACTCCAAATTAAAATGAAGTTCACCCTTTTTATGGTGATTTTAAAAGTCAATTTTAATTGTTGTAGGTTTAATGGTATAGGAATTGCAGATATATCTCTCATAGAGGAATTGTGGGTAGAGAGAAAGTCTTGTTCAAAATGCTCTCGCTAAGCAGACGCTTTGAAAAGTAAATCATGACTTCAACCTCCTGAAGCCTGTCCATAAATCACTAGATTTAGGTTTATTCCACAAATGTGATAAAACAACAAGAGTATCGTAGGGCTTGATATAAGTTATATTGAACAACGCAACGATAGCAAAGATTCAAATATAAAAGAGCATATAGTGCTCCTATAATAAATTGTATTATATTACCTACCATTATATATACTATGCTATAAAATCAGGTGCGGATAGAATTTTCTTAAATATACAATATATCGAAGATATATTGCATATTTATACTATATGGCAGTATATGGTAATACGTGGATGAACTGTTGCAAAACAAGGGCATTGTGCAACATGATTTACAGAATTCCCTCATGAATATCATCCATATGAATATGGTGTTTGATGAACAGTGATTCAAAACAAAAGGAAAAATGCTCGCAGCCACAATAACAGGAATAGCTATTGATTGCATTCAATGGCTCGTAGAAGGAAATTGTTTTTGGTTTTTTATTGTGGTTTTGATAAAGATGATCTGTTATAGTGATTGGGCGTAATCTTTGAACATGCTTCTCCTTATCTAGGGCACTGTGTTATCTCTATCAATGTACGCATTAAGTAAATTAAATTCTATTAATATTTGGGGACATAAATATTTTATTCGTCGAGAATAAATGTCACTACGGGATTTGATAAGTCTCTATCATGGCCTGGAAACTGTAGATCCTTTCTTTTGGGGAAAGTATAAAGGTAGAGGAACAAATGTTTTGCAATTTTATAGTTTGAAGGGTTTGGCTCTTTTGGAATCGACAAGGATAACGGGGAAGTGCATTGTGTAGCAATAGTAAGGAGTAAGTGTAACATTGTGAGGAAAAGTGCTGGGAGCTAGGGAGGGTACTTATAGACTAAGGCTCCTATAAGTCGTCACTCAGCTTTTTATTTCTCTATAGTTGAGAATTAGGGCTTAAGTGAGTGGAGTTCGGTGCATTGCCTGAGGATAGCTGGCTAGGTATTTGTGTTTCGTCTCGTTGAAATCAGGGCAGAGTGCATTGGATGTAGGCTTGGCATTGGCGGTGGTGGGAAAGAAGTTTAGGGAGTGCGTGAAGGAGAAAGTGAAACTACCTGCTGGAGTTGCTTCTCCTTTTCTCCGATGGAAGGAGTTGAATGTGAATGGGAAAGTTATAAAAGAATGAGATTTCATTGCGGACGCTTAGAGTTGACTTCTTAGTCTCTTTTAGTGCAAGGATTGGGTCGGGCAAGGCTGGCAGATATTATTTGGCTCTAATACTTTAGAAATTATAATAGCATCAGAGAAGAGGAACGATGGAGAGTGGAGGGAAAGGAATTCTTGTGGAGGATGGAATTGAGGAGCATCATGGATGTGATTTTGGTGGGGATTGAGAACTCTATCCATCTTTGTCCTGACTCTAGCCAAGCATATAGTTGATAGCATTCGTGTCCTCTCATCTCATCTCTTCTATTAATAGGACAGAGATGCTCCTATCTATCACGAACAGTTTCCTTTAGGTAACCATATATTGGAGGACTTGGAGGGTTGGTTCGTTGGTTGGAGCAGGGCATGTCTGTATAGCGATGAGCGATGTCAGTGTAACCCTGCTCACTCCAGTTGACTTCCCTTGACTTGGAATTAAATACGCGGCTCCATTTTCCATCTCTTCCATCACTATCAACTTAAAAAGAGACAGACAAGAGGAACGAAGGAAAGGGAAGAGACTAAACGACAGGGAGGGAGCATTGCATTCGCATCCACACACACACACAGCTGTATATTGCTGTACTTGCTCTTCTTCCTACTCTCATCTCAAAGTTGGAACTGTGGAATTGGGAGCAGGCTGCTGTGATGGGATGTGATGTGAGTGTGTGTTCTTCCTCATGTGCCATAATGCGATGCAATGCAAGCAGAAAACTAATGATTTCCTATAAAATGTATTTAGGCGGGCTGACTGCAGCTTCAGGATTAATTCCAGAGCATTTTGCTGGAGTGTGAGTGAAAGTCGGTGGGAGGGAGCGTGGTGGATAAAATATTATCTATTTCGCTACTTTCCCTTTCCATGCTCTGCATGTGCATCCTCTGAGAGATAGAGAGAGAGAGTAGCGATCTCTTTGCCTATATGTATGGATAATGTAGGTTTGTTGGAGAGTTTTATTAGATCCGAAGGAACCCAATGACCATTTCGGGATCATTTCACCTATAATGTGCTCTGCTTGCCGTCAAGTTGAGTGAATCCTGAATCCGCCCTTCCTCCCTCCCGCCCATTTTTATTCCCTAATCCATCCACTGTAAACTGGAATATTAGGAGCAGTTTAGGAAAATAAATTGCCTGTGATACTGCGGTTGGTCTAACATAGCTCTCAAATATTCCTCGACTCATTCCACTCTCAACTTCACTTTCACCTAAACCAATAAACAACCAATGCTACATACATACTCTCACGTCCCTCTTTCAAATCTAAAACAAAAACTAGCTAAAAATTATGTGACTATAATGTCAAGAGCCAACGGATGACTGTGGATCATACTCCAGAACATTCATACAATAATAATATTGTGCCTGATATATGAATACTATATGTTTGTCAGTTTAATCTTTTCTGTTCTGAACTTTATGGATTATAATGATGGGAGACTAGAGTTGCTTTCCATTGGATTATCTGACTGTATAGCTATTAATAATAGTCGTAGGGATATCTGCCGTGCATTTACGTCACAGGAAATTGGAAAGTCACTTTTAACCAGAAATATTTAAAGCTCCGGCAATAGTATCGACTATCGACTTTCCCCGCTCTTCAAATGAACATCAATTCAGTAAGTGTGTGTAGTGGCTCATTGAGAGAAATTCATGGAAGAGACTGAAAGAGTTCTCTCTCCTTCTTCATGTCAAGCCGAGGAAATATCTGCATAGGACAAGAATACATTCCGACCATTCTTCTTCTCCATAAAATCAAATGTAGACATGCACAAACGTTCTTTCGGCACAGTTCACCAACTAAAATGGCAGCGCATATTATTATTGACTTTGTCTTCCAGACAATACACTTATTGTTAAGCATAGACTCTCTACTAACATGACCGCTTTAAAATACTGACAGAGATGTAGATGTTACTATAAATATCTAAATAAAACGAGAGCTGACAGACGGTGGAGATAGAGAGACACACAATAAGGAGCAGAGCACACTAACGGAAACTATGTATTTTCCATTCTGAGCACATTTTTACTACTTTTCCCTTTCCTTCCTCCACATTTCGTGTGGATCTAAACTATTCTCATCTCATCCTGTCTGCGTGACTATGCAATACATAAACCTAAAATGATCACTCCTCTCTCACGAAACTCTTCAAATTCCTATCTCCTACAATGTAATACCAGTCAAAGAGAAAGTTCCTCCATTCTCTTTTCTCTATCCCTACCTTACAAACCAACATTTTTTTGACAGCCTTCTCACCAACATTTTTCTTCCTTTTTCTAATAACCAACATTTTGTTACGACTTTGCATCTAAGTATAGCGATTTTTTTCTTTCGTGCCATTCTTAATTTTTATGCTCCCAATACTCTCCATACTCCCCTTCAACAGCTTATTTCCCTAAAAGCTTGTTCAAATATCCAAGAAACGAATATCAAACTCAATCTATTTACTGCTTCCATTTGATTTTTGAAAGGAATTTAAAATTTTTATTCGCAGCCACAAAAATTTTGATCTTTCGATTCACAACCGAATTCAATTCAAAATTCTGTAACATTAAAAAATTTGCACAATAAACTTTTCTGTCAATTTGCGCTGGACGAAATTCCATGCCACAATCACATAAAATCATATTCCAGCTTTTATTTACATACAACGGTATTAAATAGCATAAAATAAAAAAGAAAGGTGTAGAAACAGGAGATAGTTTGGTCAAGGTTTCCTCGTTTGTTTACTTAAGATCGGTTTCATGGAATGTGGGTTTAGTAGCTCCCTTTGCGTAGTCTGATAGGAGGAATGTGCTAACTAAAAACCAAAGGCAGTATTTCAACGGAGTGGGAATTAGTTCTTGTAGACGTTGGCTCAAAAAGGTGTATGATATCCGTATTTACTTAGTAGTATTTACTCAGGTAGGTACGTGGTTAGTTAATTAAGGTAAACATAAGTAATGTACCTCTACTGTAAGCTATAGCTGTGCATTGTGAGATCCTGGCTGCCGCTGTTTCCTTCTGAGGTTTGTGAGGAGATCTAATGGGTACAATGTGGAGCAGCGCTAAGAGCAAGGTGCAAATAATAGCTGACTATCGTTCAATTAACCGTAAGTAGAACACGACATGTAGTCTGCCTAGCACTCGCTCCCGAGTTGTCCTGCCCTTTTTCCATCAACTTAATTTCTCTCTGTACTTTCTTTTCGGCCAAAATTCGATACGAGTTCCCGTAATCGCTCTAGTTTTATGGCCTGCAGTATTGCCTTCGCTCATTTGATCACTTCTCCCTTCACGTTCGTTTAATTACAGTTCAGAAGGACGCTGAATTGCAATTTTCCTCTTTGTCATTCATACTCGTGAAATTTCTCTGATCTATGTACTTACAGACGGGTGATCACTTATCCTTTACATTCTCGTCACTCAACTGCCCTCAAAAAAACCTTAGTAGCACCGTTCTAACGGGTTTAACTCTAAATTTACTTTCTCTGCTTCTTGAATACTAACGCGCCTCATATAAATCCCTTAAATTATGGCAAATCCGTAATAAAAAAGATTCAATGATAAATCCTTTAAAAAACCAGGAGGAGAATATATGTAAGGATTGCAGGAACTGTCTGCAAGTAGGTACTAGTAGGTAGAAATCTCCTGAAGTACATACATGTCCATAAAATTTGACTTTCACCGCCCACCACTTCAGTATCCGGAGTAATGTTATCCAACGACAGTAATGTAATCCAACGACATCATTTACCTAAATAAACGACTAACTACCTATACGGTTTTTAACAACTACTCTTTAGTGGTTCAAAAAATTTCATACTTTTAATTCAATGTGCACTGACATGGGCGAAATCTTTAACTTTAATTATATCCAGTGCGGGAAAAACATTTGCATATTAAATTCATTTCCTTGGCAGAGGATTTCTCAAACGCATTAGCTTAAATTAAGCAGTTGGCTTAATTCATGTACACAGATTAAAATTTGAACATTTTTATACATTAAATTTAAATACCTACCAATGTAGTGTCATGGATCAATGGAGGACTAGTGGTTATAGCCACAGCCCAGTTAACAGAAAGTCGTCACTTCGTTCGACTCTTGGGTGCTATTAAAATTTTCTCAATTTTAATTCAAAATGCATTGACATGAGTTGAAATCTTCAACTAAAATACATGTCATTATTTTGTTGATAATTGCCTCAAAAGGTTAGAATACATTGTTTGTTTCTCTCCCACAAAGATGTGAAAGTGTCAGAACAAAAACAAAAAGATCCAATTTTTTGATTGGTCCGCTTTTGATTTTTGGTTGAAGGTCTAGACGGAAATATGGTGAGCAACTTGGTGAAAAGAATTGTAAGATCTGAACCATCTCAGGATAAGTGCAATGTGTTTTCCTCCAACCCTACACTAATGTACCTCCCATTGTTAGTTACTAATTATGAAGCGTAAAGTATACGGACAGGTGATATGAGCAAGGACATTAGTTGAGCTGGAGGCCAGGTTCCAGGGATTCCCATTCAAATTCCATCCAAGGACTAATGTTCAACCTAATGGCCTTGCAACCACATGCCGATGCAATAGCATCCCTTGTAAATTTTATTTAGGAAGTACGCAGATTAATTATTACTTGCATGATTTTTATCTTGTAATCAAGACATTTTTTTGATTTTTTGTCTTGCATTGATGTAGCAAGCTCATATTTTCAGGACATGCTCTCATAAAATCCTGGAGAGTCGAAAGTCTCAAAAATATACCAAATGGGCTTCAGTACAAATTAAAATCACGTCCACTTATTGCACCAAAAATGTCAAGATTGTTTTGAAAAAGAAATGTTTTTGAATCTTTTGTGGTCATATGTCAATAAAATCAAGACTTGGCCAAAAGTCTCGTTTTCCCCTGGAATCTTCAATTGGGATGCCTACTTGCATTATGCTTGATATGAGGAAATTGTGTGTATTTCGTTTGCTACCCCCTACTCTTTATTTACAGAAGAGTTTGCGGGAAAGCAGTTAATCAACTGCGGCAATTAGAAAGGAGAAAAAGCCGTGCACGCGGCAAAATAATGAAACACGATGCGATTTACGTCAATAATTTCCTGTTTGACGTTTATATTTGGAAACATGATCTGAAATTGCTATTTCTTCCATGTTCTGACCTTGTGTTTCTAATTGCAAAGGTTCGTCTGTCCTGCAAAATAATGAGGATTTTCCTCTCTAATTTATCTCGTTATGTACAGTTAATACGCGTAGATAGGCAGCTAAGCCAAAGCATTGCAAAAATAATGGTAATCTTGTTGAAAAGAATTTGTGAGCACACTTAATAATGAAATTGAAGTTGACATTATCATCTAGTATTTCGTGCGTTATCTGTGGGCATCTTCCGAATGGTTATGCGATCGAATCAAAATCCTGCAAAAGGTGAATACTGTAAACACGTGATTCATTAAAATGTGGGATTGTATGTCTTCATCTCTTTAATTGGACATTGCACATTTTGGTGTTTGATGTTTGGAGAGACATCTCGTCTCGGTGCATGTATGCTGAAACTATTAGGAAGAGACTATCACAATTTCCGTTTGTCTGTGCCAAAGAAAATTGAGAGTGAGAGCCCCTCTCTACATGTCCTGTTGGACTAAAGGAAAAAAAAACTTTTCAGTTGGGAAAGTTATACGGAAAAAGTCGACTCTTCTCTGTAAGTTGGCAAAGAAAAGCTGATTATTTGTTTGGCGTTGTAGAAGTGCGAGTGGTACAGCTGTGCGAACACAGTATACATGTCCGTAGCTAGCGTGACGATAACGATGACAGACTTTTTTCTCAATCATTCTAAAGTTCAAATAAAGTCTGGGATGCTGGCAAAGAAAGTTTAGGAAGTTGAATTTAGAAAACATCAAACGATAGTAATGTTGTAATACCTATGCTCATTTAATTGCCATGTAGTAAAAAAATATGTGGACTGTAATTGCAAAATGGATACCTATATAAATATGCAGATTAAATATTTGCCATTTGATCACCAGTCAGTCCTTTTACTCAAAGTCTTGAAGGGAAAGTTTTTCTCCCTCTCCGGAATAAATACATATGAAAAAATCTTTTTGGGATACATATAAATAAGATTCTCTTGTTAGAGATATGACTCCTTTAGGTTATTCTAAAAAAACTGGGAAAAGTTCATGGGAAATTGGGAGAAGAAACTTTTAAAAATGTTCTGATTTAATTAAGTCAACAAGCAACGTCCATATTTATTCTGTTACATCAATTAACAATGATGATGGGGAAAGAAATGGGAAGAGTAGTAGAGAAAATGGTAATGGAGTCATGTCTATGGCCTGGTTGTGACTTAGATAAAGTAGACATGAGAGAAGGGGGACGTAGGGAATGATGGTAAAAACAAAAATCATTTTAATAGGCAGGACATAAAAGTGTCTCTGAAGAAGACGATAAGGGAAATAAGTTTTTCCATCCCTGGCGTTGCATTTCAATGAGCTGAGAGATAGAGATGCTGGCAGAGAGGAGGTAGTGTGGGAAGAAAGTAAGAGAGAGAGTGATTACATGAGTTAAGAAGAATGTGTGGCTAAGGGCGTTTTAGGTAGGGCAAGGTGAAAAGGCTGGCTCTGTTGTTTGAAGGGGGCGACGTCAATATCTGAAAAACGGTTAAAAGCCGGAGTGATAATGTTTGTGAGATAAGGATGTAGGAGTAGTTGGTTTGGTGGAAATTGAAGTGTGATAATGTGATGGAGTTGACTGTGTGGCTTGATGTGATCCGGTGACTAGTGGTCTGGTAAGTAGCAGGGAGGTCGGATAAGATAAAAGTTTGCCACATGTTCGTCCGTGTTATGAAAGATGAAAATGATTAAAATGTGACGGAAACGGCGGCTAGGGCAATCATTTCACGAGATAGAATTCATAGGCGTTCCTGTTTTCTAAGAGTGGAATGGAGTGGGAAAGATTTTGTGATTAGAGACGAGAAATGCGTTCGAGCAGAATGGAGAGAAGAAGTGGAGGAATCGGGAGCATACAAACAGAGCCAGACGGATAACTCCCGGTATAAAATAATCGGAAAATGCGGATGGAGAAGAAATCGGTGACTGGAGAATAGTAGGAGGACTTTCATAGGATGTCAAGTCGACTCGTTCAAGTCATCGCAGATCTTGACTCCCTTTTCTGCACCATCGAACTCTTTGTGATCTCGAGGAAGGTGCAAAGGCCTCATTCCTCCACCGAGTCTCGCCCCACGCCCCCGCCCCTCCCTACCCAGGCACTACACTCACTCTCACTCACTCACTCACGGAATGACTCGTGTGGCCTCTCACTCTGAGCGCCCCTCTTTTTATTTCCTCCGATGCCCAAAGTTATTTCCTAGGCAAGTTTTACAGACGTCCCATTGTTTTCCAGCTAGCCATAGCCCTGTGTGAAGTCAAGTGGAAGATAATGGCAAGAAGAGACTGTCGTCGATGGGAGAAACCTGAGCACCTCCTTCTTCTACCAGCTACACACATTATTATTACCAGTGTCTGACAAACCACTGGACGGTGGCTAAAATGGCAGTGAACAAAAGAATTTTTGTCAAGCGGCTAAAATAATTTCAGATTATATTTTGGCCATTGTCCATTTTGAACATTCTGCCATTTCAACAGTCGGATAAAATTGTTGGCGGCTGGGTGCAATCTTGTAAGAAGTCGGCCAATATAGAACACTGATTATTATTACTCAGTAGGTACGAGTAGTGAACACTGGAACTTAACTACTACTTACTATAATCGACTATAATATTACTCCTTTCACTATTATTAAATTGGTTTGACTTTCCCACACTACTTTTCTCTCTGGCGACATTATGCTCACCTTTATCTCATTTCTCTCTCTCTCTCTCTGTGCACTCAGTCAAAACTTTTACTCTTTCTTTCTTTTTTCCTATTTATTTACGTCCCATTCTCAATGAATACAGAGAGTGTCTGTCGATAGAGAGTTCTATAGATTTATTTCGGTTTGGGAGATGAGATTCTTGGACTATGTAGTCAGTGGGTCAACTGACAGGGCTGAAGGCTTTATAGACATCGCATGTCTTCTTCTTCCCTTCCCTTCTGTAGTCATTACTCTTTCTTCTGGAGTTTAGTGCAACGGAACGCAGGAAAATCCACTTGACTAACAATATATGAGCACACAAAAGATCCAATCTCTCTTTTCTTGATCCTCGTCGCTTTTCCGTCTTTCTGCTCACAACAAGACAGCATTTCCCCACCACTCACCTCCTTCAACATCACTGCCTCTAAACGCTCCAGTAAAACTCCTCATCTTATTGTCAGTCCGCGCTAAATGTTTGCTTTGGCTACTTCTCGCCTTCTCTCTCGCCCTCGCCAAGTCTCACTCACTTCACCCGACGCCCTCCGTCCCTCTCCCTCCCTCACTAATTCTCCGCCAAGATGTTTTTCTACTTAGCCTTCGTTAGCCTCCTATCTCTCCACCTAATAGCAACTAATCAATCCAGCGGCGTTCCTGCACTCTTCACACAAACAAAAAAAATCCTGCATTCATGTCAACGCACATCGACCATTTTCTCCTCCGCCCCAAATCTCTCGATAAGCCAGTGCAATTATAGATTTACGTTTTTGCTAATTAATGGCTAACAATTGTTTTTTACCAAACAAACTATGGGCAGTGATTAGTGAGCTCTATCCTTCCAATGTCATTCATTTTATTGTTTTTTTTGTAATCGTCTAAGGGAAGTCACATTAATTACCATGCAGACAGTCGTCCATGACTATAACTTTTTCCTCATCCTTTCTAAACTTACGAACTTAATCGAAAAAGATAATAAATAAATATATAGCTACCTACTGAAAAGGATGTATGAAAATGAAATCGCGAGGGATTTTGGGAAAGTCAACTTGACATCCTATTAAAGAAGAATAAAATTAATTGACACATCTGAAACTAAGGTGGATGTTTGACAAGTTTCGATTAGATAGTGCACTTACCTTAAGTGAAGCTCGTGAAATGAAGAATAAAATGGCTGTGCATTGACTCTTATACATAAATTCAAAAAAAGACCTTTGTGACAGGTCTAAGAATAGTTCGTGAATGCTACCGACAATGCCATGATGGTCAACAGTTTCATTGTCTCATTTATTGTTAGTTTTATAGCATGTGCATGTAGTATGCCAACTTGACTACTTAGTAGTGCAGAACACACTTTCAAATTAAGTGCTAGGAATAGGAAGCCCTATAATATTATTATAGCTTTCGCGGATAAAAGGAGAACTGCTGTTTCCCTTGCATATAAATAATAGACGGACTTGAGGTCCCCGAATATAGAAATATGTGATAGATGGAAGTTGGGACGGACATAAAATATCCGCTCATCTGAACAGATCAACTATTTTTTATCTTCCAGTCACTGCTCCACTGACCTTATTTCATGGCAATACATTGAGTCTCTCTTACTCAATTCTTACCCTCCACGACTCCCTCCCTACTCAAAATCCTTGTCTCAAGATCAGAGGGAAGAGCAAGGGAGGCTTGTTACCTCCAGAGCACAAGATATAACTTTGCAATATTATTATGTCGGTAAGCCAACTTCTTGTCTTTTATCAGATTTGTCAATTCAGAAACCTTGAGACAAGGAACGGTGACCAAGTTAATCAACACGGCCCGAACTGCGTACTTGAACAGATTCACTCACATAATAACCGTTTCAAGGCAAAGGAAATAAATACATAGAATCCAATCACGTCTTTCCTTTCCCAAACTACAGACTTTCTCCTTTCTCTCTCCCTGTCTCTTCGCATTCATTTCATTTATTGACTCTTCACAAAATTTCCCGTTTCCCATCAGCCTAGCACATGTACTTATTCCTTGGCATTCTCCTCGATGCACACCTATATTTCTATTTATGGCAGTCTCACTGATATCTGTATTGTATCTTGTATCTAATGTCCACAGACTTATGTGCCAGATGGAAAGGGTCAAAATCACTGTCATCTATTTTTTGGATTGCTAAGCTTCTTTCCTTGACAGTTTCAATTAGAGAGCGTGTTCCTGACCTTCCTTATACGCCTTCCTTTCATCTATTGATTAGAAGAACATTAATTTTTGATTTGTTTCAAGACATATGCGTTTGCTGGGAATTTTAGCAAGAGGTCCACGTAGTTACTTACAAGGACTAATTTAGACAGATGGTATTAGATTTTCAGGCTACAAATAAAAGCCAGGGCGATACAACAAAAATAATAGAAGCGACAAAACCAAGATTATTTCTCCCATTTCGAATTCTAGGATGCAAGTGTCGAAGGATAAAAGATTATGCATTTATAAAATGTAGGCCAAGTTCTTCACTGCATTCATAAGGATTTTTATTTAGCCTTTGAAGATATAGTTAGTGTGGAAGTGTATTTAAGATTGATTGATGGAATTAGGAAGTAGAGTGGGAAAGTGGAGGAAGAAGGATGTTTGTTGATGTGTGGTGAAAGTACATAGGTCGTGGTTCTATTGCTGAGGAATTTCGTAGAGAAAGAGTGTGAGCGTATTCGGTTTATGAAATGCGAGGAGGGGAAGGACGGGAGAGAACGGTGACATCCGAGTAGAACCAGCAAGAGAAATGCCGTTTCGTAGTCGCACATGCCACCGCACACATATCCAGGCTCCCAGCCTTGTCTCTCGCTGAGTAATCGCCGAAAGTAGAAAGGTCTTGTATGCATTAGCCATTTAAGCATTTGGCCGGGCTATAGGATGTTCGGGAATCTTTGTTGGAAACTGTAGCTGATGGAGAGAGAGAGAGAGAGAGAGAGTGAGAGGTAGCTCTGACTGGTTCGTTGTGTTCCAAAGAAAAGAAAATCTGAAAGACAAAGTCAAGAGGCTCGGCACGTTTCTTCTGTGCGACTCTTCGTCCTCGTCACTTTCTCTCTTTCTTCTGGATTTATTCGTGCTTTCTCTGTGAATGGTTATTAGGCTGGGTATTACTTTCACTAGAAATTCTATTCCAGACTGTTGGAGTGAGTAAGTGGCTCCGAATGTGTTCTAAAGACCTGCGTCTATGTCTAACTATCCATCGAGGAAAGTAAGTATGCATAGCGAGGATCCTTTATGTTCTTGCTGCTCTTTTTTTTTTGCAAATCTCCCGCTCGCCCATCTTCACTTCGATCTCTATTTCTCCTCAGAGTACCTCGCACAGATACAGAACTTTCTTGCTCAATTGAGTGTAAGAGGGAATTTGCATTTCTCTCTCAAAAATTAGCCGAATTTTCCTTATTGTTTTTAAATTGCAAAAGCTGACATGGAGAGGAGGCAGGCTGTGTGCAACATTCTACTTATTTTCTTCAAAAATCCATTTAATCTCTTTTTAATTCATGGCTGTCTTACAGAACCTCCAGTGAGGTCCTCCTCCTTCTAATCTAATATCTGTGCCTCCGTTTGGAATTCCTCAGTTCTCCTCAAATCTAATATAAAAGATGATTTCCGTTTGTACACACAACGCATATTAAGCATTGTTTTTAATTTGCGACTACGCAATGAGATTCTGTCAGGACCAGGGCTATAAATGTAATTAGATTAAAGCAGTATAAGCATGCACTGCTCCACTCAATCCACTTCTTGTGCACTCCAGAATTTTCCAGCTTTCTCTCTTCCAAATAATCTCAAAGGATGAGTCGTATTTCTTCCAGCAGACAGAAACGGAATGCATATGTAATTGGAATGGAAACACTATTCAAAGTCAGGGATGTTGTGAGACGCCTAGTTGTCTCTCGCTTTTCCCACTCTTCTCCACTGCAACGGGTTTGCACTACATTCTGCCGTCTATTAACTGCCTAATCTTTTCTTCTCACCGTACTGTCTCAATTGAATCCCCGGGAATTTACCCACGCAAATGCAAACACAGACTCCATTCAAATAATTTCTTTGTCATTTCAGTGAACCTGTTCAAAATTCAAATTAACTTCGGTTTCTATTTCTTACTTCTACTTTACTCGCTTTTGCTAAATATTACGCAAAAAATCAAAGCAAAATAACAATTTTAATTGGAAACTATGACCTCGGATTGTTTCTGCGTCATTCGTGGTCTGTAACAAATATCGTGAACAGAAAGTTTACTTAGAATGTGAATAGATATTGCATGGACTACAATATGACGTACTTTGAGACAATTACAAACCTTTGTAAACCTTTGTCGTCTATCCGTAAACCAATAAGTACATGAAGCTTAACTGAAAAACAGTCAATAGATAAATATAAATAGAGTCAAGGTAAAAGCATTCAGTGGATTTAACTATAAAGCAATCCAAAAGTTTCATTACTTCTATTTTACACTTTATTTTTTTTGGGATTCCTTATTAGGGAACGAAAAGTAATCTGCGTATCAGCCAAATCAGAATATATGCATTCTGGATAGAAAATCTCAAAATAAAAGTAAGCAGAGCGTGATGTCAAATATTTGCAGTTGCTCATTCATATCTTATTCTACACCATTCTTGCTTTCACTGTTTGCTTCAGGCTCCTGCCAAACTTTGAATAAACAAGCAAACGATCACAGAATTTTGATCAGCCTCCGAGCTTCGTGCAGGTAAACTTTTCATTATACTTTAGTTCGTTGCTCTCTGGATTGCAAAGGCAATTAATATTACCAATTTCCCTCTAAAAAAACAGAAATTCATCTCATTCATTAGAGTTTTCACATTTCAACTAAATAAATAGATACCTATCTGTTTTAATCCGAAAGCATCATCTACAAGTGCATTCCCTTTAATTATTTAAAGTAATGTAGGACGCAAATTATGCAACTTTTAAATGAAAGTGTATTATTTGCTCTTATTTTTTAAATGTCAATATCGAGAGTAGTATGATCATTATTGCCATACGCAAGACTGTCAGCATTTTAAAAGTCGTCTGAGATTAACACGTAGCATTTCAAACTAAAAGTAATTAAAACAACTGCACCTCTGAGCTACGTAGCTTTCACTTCACACAATATACACTTTTAATCACTTAGTCTAATTAACTTTAGGCATTTCAGCACAAGCCATTTTTGAGTTTCTCAAATTAATAGTGACATCTACATACATTTTGGCCTCCACTTTAATTACATGTGCGTATTTTCAGCCTCACTAACAGAATTGAATAATATCATAATTCATTCTGATAACCAATATGACCACGTTCAAGGTCAATATTTCCCATGATTTCAGTTTTTCAATGAATGACTAAGTAAATTGGCCAAAATGGCAATCGGAGATGAGAATGTCCGCCAGGACCTCGGGCTGTTGTTTTCATTGATTAGCTTCGTAGCTAAAGATGAATAACGGATATTAAAATACGATGCTCACTACAAAAAGCTTTTAGTTGGACAAGGTTTGCCACCCACACTATTCCAAGGTGACACTTTCCGTTCCGCAACGTGACTTCACAGTGTGACACTTTCACATAGTGCGTCTACCATTCCCTCATGTTCTGTAGGAGCTATATTATTATTATCTGTTATTGTTGTTTCCCAAACGACACTTAAGTTCCCTATTCTATTTATTTGTATTTGACCTTTTAAGATTAACTACTATAGGTTTATGACAAGTACTACACGTAGGAGTCCTTCAATACTGCTATTAATCATAGCCAAAAAATTAATAGCAGGAGCTAAGTTCGCTGTTTTATTTATTTTATACATGAGATTATTAGGTTATTACTATACTTAAGATGAAGTTATTTACGACCAAGTTGTAAACACAACTACACGCGTAAGAGGGCGGAGCGGTCGGCCGGAGTTGGCAGTGCAATTGACTGAATTGTCAAGCAACTTGTAGAGTTGACGAACAACTGGAACTGGGCCGGGACACCGATAGAGTTTATCGAGAAACCGATCAGGTGCTTGTAGATGAGAGCAGTTGACATGGCAACTAGTGTGATAGTAATGAAAATGATGCCGGCATGGAGTAAGGTGTTCATATTTATCGGGCCGAGAACTCCCTGTCATCACCGTTCTTAATCACTAATTAACATCTAACTTATTATTTAATTTCTTATAAAGTACCAGTAAAAAATCTTAGACATGCTCATCTAGCTTTTGCTAGACTTGACTGCACTTAATGTTAGAATCATCTTAAGATTAGAATAGTTAACTAACAGTTTAGGTTAATTTATAAGAATGGCCCATTAGTTGTTAATAAATATAATATTAGGTAGGTACCTGCCTAACAATAGATATTATCTATATGTAATTAGAACTAAGGAAGCATAGGCACTAGCATGAAAGAGATACTCCATACTCTAATACAGCATAAAGTTAAGGTGAAGATCGGAGAAGATTACTATTATCTGCTATCCGAGATAAGGAGAGTGAGTCCAGAGACTTCCGTCCATGGACCTCATAGCTTGTGAAGATTTTATGTTTATGTGGTCATTCGTGAAATCCTATCTAACTTACTAAGTACAGAGGTATGTTATTTACTTTCGAGTATAAAGCAACAAAATAATCATTTTTAAATGAACAAATGAATTTTTATATACAATGCTGGGACGATATTCACCTGTGAGTGAGAAACGATTTGCTAGCCTCTAGATAAAATTTCGGGATGTTATCAAATAGAGTTTTCCTTAGAAATCTAGTACGCCACATCCATCCTTGATAGTACTTGAAACTTCTTTGAGAGAAAGGAGAAAATTTAATTCGGCAACTCTACCTCTAACCTCTAGTTTTTATAGTGACTATCATTTGTAAGTTTTATATTTTGCAACAGATTTTAGGAGTAAATAAACCATTGTGTAAAAGTGAAAGTAGACATCCGATGGGGTTACAAAGGCGTAAAATATTTAAGGGAGAAAATACGAAATGTCTTTTACATGGAGAAAGTGGTATCACAACTGATTTGAAACAGATTATGAATCTGCATAATTATGATGTCTAAATATAATTTCTCGATTAATTTAATAAAATTATCACAAAACCTCAACCATTCTGTTTAAAAGCGATTGATTCACCAATCGTGTTGTTACGGAAACTTATGGTTAGCTAAAAAAAGTGAGACAGATTTAAAAATAGCAATTTGTAATCCAGTAATTGATTTTGTGTCTGTCTACTGTATCACGAAATAGAAAAATCTAGATGTCCTAGATGATTTTACTTCTGGAGCAAAATATAATTGCTGAAGAAGTAAATCCCAGCATTTTTATAAGTTCGACAGTGTAGTAATCCTAACAGTTTTTTCTAATCATAAGTCTTTTACCTGTTTTGCTTTCCTTAGGGAATAAGTCCACGTTTGCAAAATTGGTAGCGACAACCTTTTGTCATCTAGAATAAATGTCAAACGGTTGCAGTAAATGTGCCAGAAATGAGTGGTGCTTTTTTATTTCCTTGTAGATATTTAAAGGTCAACGTTGTATTACATGCAAGCCCATGGTAATTACATTTATCTTTTCAATTATGTCAGACGTTGCATGATGTTTATCTGCCATTAGTATATTTTTATTAGTGTGTGGCATATAGGCACATGTACTTCCTTAATGCGCTCAGGAATAAATGCCTTACCATTCGATAGCAGGGCGTAAGAGTTGTACTGATAAAAGTTATTAGGTAGCTGCTATTAGAACCAAACACTGGGCGATACAATTGTCTAATGTTGGAATTGAAATATCGATAAAATATTTTACAACTATTGTCGTCATGAGTTTTGAATGAAAAAATAGAAAGAGCGTAGGCTTTTAGCCTGCTATTTCAATGATAAAATCTACGGAGCTTTATTTGTCTGAGTTCCATTTATTTGCATGAACAAGTCGGTAGCTCCATGTTTTATCCCAAGTATAAGGCTTGCTTAACAAAAATCTGAGTTGTTGTATTGCTCAGGTCTAGGGAAGTTGTTTTCAACTTTTATTGTGTTCATTCCTGTACCTACAGGTACCACACGTGAACAAAATAATCTCGAAACTGTGGCAAGTTTAGTTATTGAAGAAAAGTTGTTGTTGAAGAAAATGGCATAAAGTCCTTGGGTGTAGGGAACCGCAGATTTGGAATCAGTGAAATGTACAGTAAACATCGGATTGAAGGAAAACAATAACGTAGGAACTCAATGTGGAATTTTTAATCTGAAACTATAACTGGATATTTAGAAATAAAGAGGGGAATGCCTGTTCAGATAGAATAATTGATAAGTAAAAATAAATGGGAAGGATTTAGTGGCTTTCTCCTTTTTATTATACTCTGCATTTGGTTTGCTTCGGTTATAACTTAAATCACTACGCGGTTTTTAGCATTAATGTCCCGTTCACCTTTTCTTTGCATTTCCATTACTTTATCCGGCGCATGAAATGAACTAACGTTTTTGCAATCTTACCACGATATCATATTCATTTGCTGCTAATGTGTTCAGAGGAGACAGAGAGAGAGAAAGGACATACGTCAATGTGAGGTTTAGTTACCTTTGCGGTTGAGACTGTAAATTAGTGCCATCTATATCGGGATACATGTCATGGGATATTGAATATCCTGGAGAGAAATATTATCATTCCTAGAAAACCTGACTAAAAATCCATTTGCCATCATTTGTCGGAAAAGCATTGGCAAATTCCCGATCTAAAAATACCTTTCGCACTCATACTTTGTTCATGTCACAGAATTTCATGAATGGAACACCAACAAGAACATAGCGCTGCGTTACCGTAAATTCATTATTATTCCGGAGAGTCTGAATAATGTAGAAGTTCAAATGCTTCCGGCTGCCATGTGACATATGTTTGCGACGTATTGGTTTTCGCGTTGACGTCAAATAAGTCACAGAGGGAAACAATTTAATACCAGCAGTTGTTTTTCTGCATAGGTACCATAAATCTTGAAATAGCAATGCCAATTTAATTATAAATAATGCGTTTAATTCCGAAAGGAATAACATAATGGATTTATTCCTTCGCAGGATATGAAATTTTGATAGATTGTGCTATGCATGTATTTATTTTACCACAAAGGGGATTTGTCAGAAATATTCTGAATGTGTGTTCGTCATTTGTGGTTAGTATTTGTAGTTCGTGCAACTTGTCTATTCTCATTGTTTTCTTTTCCTTTTATACTACTAAAGTTCAAATGGAACATTTATCAAAAGGAGCGTTTTGTTTTTCATTCATTGCCCACAGAGATATTAGATCATTATAGGAACTGCGACACTACGAGGGTGCTATAGTATGAACAATGTAAAGTGGCATCTAAGCGGTATAGTACTGATGCGATAAGATGAGCAAAAGTTTTATGGCTAATGATCATAGCATAAATACTTCTTTGCAATGCAGGGCACTTGAACTTTTATTTAATTGCCTAATCTTGATTTGAATGCATACTTGCAGGGATCATTGACCTTTGGGCGACGAACATAAAATATAGGCACAAACTATGCAAGTAGGGGATTCAATCCCAGGAGGTTTCGGAGCTTCCCGGGAAACCGGAATTTCCCGGGAATTCCCGGGAAAAAAACTACCTAAATGCAATCCTAATAGTGAACATTTTTATGTGTAAAGAAGCTGTAGCTCAATTCGAAAAAAAAATTTCCCAGGATTGAATCCCCTATATGCAAGGCTTAAGGAGGGGTTGACATGATTTCCAGCCTTGATTCAATGAGAACGGTTAAATTAAGAGCAATGAAATAAACATTTTTGAAATCTGTCCATATTTTTTGAGAGCATAGGTTTCCAACGTTTTCAAAAATTTTACATAGGAAAAAATTAGATCTTTTTGGGATTGAGGGGGAATGCATTAAAAAATTATTTTGACTTTTATCGTATATTTAGAAAGACAAACTTGCATAAGTCAAAAACCTGTGCCCAAGGAAAAAAAATCTCTTTTTTTGATATTTTTTTCAACTTTTTACGTTTCTTCAAATTGTCGGATCTGGACTGGAAAATTTTGCATTTTAAATTAGCCTCAACCAACGCCACGACGGCAAAGCGACACATAGAACCTTTATGGGAAATTTCTAAAATTCTTGTCGCAAGGTATAATGTCTCACAGAATTCCGTCAGGTACTTCTTAAGATAATGAAATAAATGAGCCTCTGGTGAAAGAAACAGTAAAATGCTGGGGAAAGTAATGTTTATAAACTGACTGAATATTAAAACGGTAATTATATGAGCAATGTTGACTGTCTCTAATGTGTATTAACTAAGAAAGTAAAGGTTGGAAACCAGAGAAAGGCATGGACAGGAAATTCAGCAGGAAGAAATCTAGAATTCATAAAAAGGTCGTCACGCAAGCCATACATTTATTATTCAAGACTCAATGCAAAATATTTTCAGGTGGAGGATTTCCTGAAAGGAAGAGCTACTTGTACTTACATGAGATTCTATTCAATCAGCTTAGTACAGGGATTGGGCTTTACATTGGCTTGCCTTTCGAATTGCCAGTTCCCTCCTGCCTCAAAAGATAAATGCCTCTGCTCCCCGATAGACTTTCCGAAGTATTTATGTAGCAGCCCACACATTGTGTGCTTCTTCATTTCTAATGAAGTAATGCATGGAGATGATATAAATGTGCTCTATGCACTCCCAATGCAAATGGACTCAGTCGGAACGTAAATGCCTGGAAAAGGCAGCTCTCTAATGTTCGGGCTCTTGGGGAAGTCTCTATAGCAGAGCTAAGTGAATTTATTCGCAAGAGTCGGCCTTGGCTCAGTGTTACTTTTAAATTCCTCACAATCAATAAAAAGCTCTTCCGAGCATACACTTGTACTTCATACAATGACCAGTGTGGCCATTTGGCTAGGCATCAGCTACAACTGCTACCTCTAAATACCAATGTCAATTCAACAGGACATGCAAGGCAGAGACGCATATAGAGCGCACGAACTAATCTCTCCTCTGACACACTTCCTCCCGTCCAAACCATTATCCATTGCATGGCTTACTTTGGTCACTCATAATGTCTGTCAAATCCAAAGAGGAAATGTCTCGTGTTCAAAACTACTCTTGTAAAAAGCATATTACCTTTGCCAACCTTTTCACTTTCCCCTCATCACACCACACTCCACCAATTCTGACACCAGCAACACAGCTCAAAGGATTTGGCACAAGAATACTTTGCATTTTTACATTCTCTCGTGAACTTCACATGTTTATCATCTCATATCTTGCCCGACAAAACAAAGCTGTTGACTTGCTTAGGGCATATCATTCTATAGCTTACCTTATCATTTCCTGCGTCCATAATAAATACTTTGTTGGATGAGCAAACAGATTGGTGCCGTAAGGCGACTCTTCAATTTCCAATACTCTCTCTTCTACTATCAGGATGAGAGATTATTTAACATGCACTTACATTCGCAATCTACGCAATTATGCATTACTTTCCTACACGTGCCATATGCTTAAAATAAAATTGCACCTGCATTTTTATATTTATCCGCCCAATCCTCAAATCAATAACAAAAGAGACATTTATAGTGTTAAACATTTCTTATCTTGAGAAATAATTGTGTCATCACTGACCACAGAAACAAATTACAGCAAATTCGGGTTCTATTTTTGAAAGACCCTATCTCCTTGACCTGGATTACTACTATATCACCGCTGTCGTAATAGATAACCAATTAGTCCAGCAAGCAAATTAAATTTGATGCGCAATTAAAATTTTCAAGCTTATTTACTATTCCCGGCAGGGATTTGTTCGCGGTAAATGCACTTACATAAGGGCAGATTACTAGCTCTGACATAAGTTATCAGAGATTTAAAATCGGTTAGAGCAATAGCAATATTAATTTCATTAGAATAAAAGGGGAAATTAATATGAATAAAAGTTATAGTTTTGAAATGATTTGTCCAATGAAAAGTTTGTGAGTGCACTTTCTGCCGACAGGCTGTCGCATCATCAAATACAAAGGCTTATAGGCTAGCTTTAGCTCTCAGTTTTTGTGTGATGAATTGTTCGGTTTTATTTTTCAAGAATTGTTTACTATTCAGGGGTCGAGTTTGAGTTTCCACATTGAACGGAGTTCGATTGTTATTTGTCTAATTTGCTGAAGGTGTGGCCAACATGACGGTGATTAAATTTTTGTTGATGCCGCATTTTCCCATGGATAATTTATGGTGCTATTAGTGCTACTATAAACATTGGAGAATGGACAGGTGGGTGGGTGGTTGAACTCTCTAAGCGTGCACATGATGGTAAATACGTCGATATGATTGTGAGTTGGTGGAGTAGTGGCTAAACTTGTATTTTTAGTTTATGTGTAGCAGGGAAGGGCGCTGTGCAGAATGTCCTAAGGGTATCAATGTGGTGTCTGAAATAAATTATCCGGGATTCCAAGCCACGTTCTGCAGATACGTGAGGAATCTGATTACTTATTTATGTATGTCTTTGTTAGTTTGGCTAATTCAGAGCCCATAGTCCATTAGTAAACGGAGTCGTATCAAAAGTTTTGTCTTTTGTGGCCGAGACAGGAATTAAATTCAGTGGAAAGGACTGGCGGGGACTAAGTTCTTACGTAAAGAAAGTATCAGATGCATGGAGAGGAGTTGAATTGGATCTCGCGTGGAGTCCAATGCTCTCCTTTCTTCTGAGGTGGAACATTCGTGTCCAGCATCGTTGACTTAGAGTGGCATTGCAATTGTCTTTGGACTGGAGCCAATATGCCATGTCTACACTCCACTTGGTCCCTGTCCAAAATTCCATATCCAAATTATCATAATAATTATCTTCCCCTTCGTCCATTCCATTATTATTCTGGCTATTGAAATATTTGAAGAAATTATTCGCATTGGGCAGTAGCTCCATTCCCATTTGTTATTCTTTGAAATGGCAGATAGAGAAAGCGAGAGAGAGAGAGAGAGAGAGAGAGAGAGAGGATTTATAAGTGAATCAGTACACGTTGGGGATGGAAGGACACAATGAACATTATGTTAGGTAGTCCCTTATCCCTCTGCTGTTCCATGTAGTCCGACTTTATTACATTACGGATTTAGTTTCCCATTTCACTGACAATGAATGAATATAATTAAACTAGTCATTAAGCACTGCTTTTATACATTTACATATAGTATACACTAGGGGACTCCAAAGCGTCGCTTTTGCTTAACAAAACTGTCTATCCGCTCCTAAAACCAAAAAGCCACTTTATTATAGCCGAGATCTGGCGTTTCAAGAATGAAAAACTCTCGTCGGCCTTTCCCTCCTCTACTCTCTCCCTACTTATACGGAATAGGATAACAGGATAGTGCATACTGATGTACATCCTACACCCGCCGGCTTTCTTTACTCCTCCAAGTTTTTCTAGTCGCATTCTATTCTCAATCCATTTTATAAACGCCATTTCAATTCTTCGCATTTGAAAGGCCTTCCCACACTAGCAACCTACCATTACAAAACTCACGGCGACACGTCTACATAGCAATAGCTAGTATTACACATATATTTATAGCATTATAAGAGATAGTTAACATGGGCTTTTCCCACCAACTTTCTTCGTTTACTTTCTAATTTAAATACTAAATACTACTGACTGATGTACCTGTTCATATAACAATTGGCGAAAACTACCAAAGCTATCATAACTATTTCAACATCTTCCGAAATAGAAAAACATCGTATGTAATATAAAGTTGTAACTTTGTCAGTAATAACCAGACATTATAGGCCTTCACATTGTGCCCGACATTAATCACACTGGAACAAATACTTCCATCCATCGTTTTTTTTTAATTATAGGCATATGTTTCCATTTAATTATCCATACTTCCTCGGTATTTGTTATTACAACATATTTTTTTTGAAATAAATCCTCAGTGGATCTTTAAAAGTAAAAAATGGATTTTAGTGTAAGTATTTTAATGATCCCAGGCAAAACGATGTATTTTGCATATGTAGATTTAAAGGAATTAAATAGATATAGATGCAATGTTTTTAATCCAAAATGATGATTGAGAGGGATGAAGTTCATTTTGATTGGATTAGCGTTTGTGGGAAGGTTTAATTTTAAGTTAAGTGTAGAAATGTTTGTCATAAATGTGTCATTGTACCAGTGGGTGGTAGAAATGAATTTCTCCTGGTGGAAATACAACACTGCCGACAGAAGGGGAAGTGCCGACTGTTTCCTTGGTCTTGCTGAAAGTTCGCAACGCAGCGTCGTCAAAGTTTTGCCAATAGCCGTCAGTTCGAGTTTAGGGATAATAGTTTGTTTTATGGGCTGTGGTTTGCACGTTGGTAGTAAAAAGTATAACTCAGCATGTCATGCGACAGAATTATCATTAACAGAATCATATAAGTACACGGAACGTGAACAAATGTCTTTTCCTTGCCCTAATTGCAGAGTGAAACCAGAGCTGGGAATGTTTTATCTTGAAGAAGGCAATGATATGGACTGCACGCTGGCGATAAGTTGCGATGTACTGACTATAGCATGGATTAGTTGGATTAAAATTTACATAATACTACCAGATCCTTCCACTAATATTTGACAACAATGAAATGTGAAAGACGGCCGTGATAACCTTTAGCATTTGTTTCTGTTAGTTTATATTTTGCATTAAATTGATTAGCTACTTTGACACACATTCAAAGGCTGTTTACCCTATTGAAATAAGTAGCTAATAGCATGTGGCCAGGGAATCAGGGAATACAAAATTTGGATGTGCACACAGTTGAAGTTTTGAAGAAGACCTTGGCTTGTGCCGTTATTATCCATTTCTGAGTGGCTCCAGAAGAAAGCGTGCGACCTTTTCGTTTTCTTAATTCCTCGATATTAATCTGTTTCCAAAAATTATGCGATATATTCCAAGATAATTTCAAATGGCGCAGGGCATCGCATATATCTCGTTCGCTGTCATTTCTTGTGCTTAAGAGGAAGGGTAGTGACTAGGTAAGGAAAAGCCTTGTTTGCTTTCAGAGAAATTGCTAATGAAGAGCTTTGGCAATTTTGTAAAGGGTTCCAGGGAGAAATGATAAATTGACACATGAGGTCAATTTAAGTAATGCTTAAGCCCAGGGATAGCTGGGAGCTGAGACAATATTTTAAGGAAGCGTGACGAACTTAGCTTATTTAGTTGCTGTGAAGTTATTAAACGTGACGAGGATTTAGCTAAAGATGTTCCTCGTACATAGTTACGTGGTATTTGTACATAGTTGCTTAACCGCTAATTTCGAGATTGAATGGCTCGTGGATTGGTGGCTGCTAAGGGAGAGTGTTCTATTGAAAGAGAGTAGGCACTAATTGTGATATTAGAGAGTGGGTGGGAAACGCTATTCGTCTTGCCTACTGCGAAATGCTGTTATCTTGATTAATTTTACGTTCCTCTTAATATTCACTTGGTTATGGTGGAGCGCAGGGAAGGAAGAAGTTGCCGTTTGTGAGTGTAGTAAAGCCAAGACATGCCTTCGGTCCTTCTCTCAGCATGACTGTTTAATTTAGCTGAACAAAACCAAGTTCCAAGGAAGTGAATAATGAATGTAGGTGACTGCCTTGAAGACTTATGAGAAATAAAAGAGTTATAGGGCTGATAATAATAATATTGCTCCTCCTCGACTTCCCAACTGCCTTCTGTCATGTCCTGCAACAATACTTACGTAACACTATACAGCAGAGATATATCGTCGTGGTTAGCTTGAGGTTTTTACTCAGGCCCGAGCCAACATACTTACAGCCCCTTCCAAATCCCATCCAAAGCAAATACATGCAAAGTCACTTGGACAAACTCACGCCTCTCCAAGGAGAAAGTAGAATAATCACACCCAAGTTAGATGAAACAACCGAAAACTATTTCATACACTCACTCGTCCTTTTATTACTCTCTATCTAATCAACTCCCGCCTTCCTTACCTACGCCGATCCCCCTACACATTTTATCCTCCGTCAAATATTAGAAAAAAAATACTTTAGAGCGCTAGGTGTATGTCGTGTGACTCAAGCTCCATTTCATTTTTTGAATTTGAAAAGTAACTCTAACCGAATCTTTCAAATGAATTGTTTCTAAGGAAAAACATGCAGGATCTGGGGCATTTCCCACTCAAAACCAATTTCCTCTTCCTACAGAACTTTTCTTCTATGGATTTCACAAAAAATGTCAGGAGAAATACATTGCATTAAAACTTGGGACATTATGCCAAAAATACAGCAAGGAGACTTTTTGTCTTAATGTAAATAAAGTGTGGGAGGACAGAAATACGTAGGACGACAGCAGGTTGATTATTTTTCAGTTTATTCTGTTGTTGTGCTCAATTGTCTCAACTCTTCCATTGTACTGCATTGTGGATTTAGGGATTGTATCTGCAACCTAAGACAACGCAACAGCTGAAATGTTCAAGAATTGTTAAATTAAGAATGACTTGTTTGTAATCATTAAGCCTGGAGCCTGTATTATGAAAGCTGCAACTCTATAATTACAATTTTACAATTTGTGCAATTTAAGGCAAGTATGATAATTTTCAAATTGCTATTGCTTGGCACTAATTGTAATTGTAGACTTGTAACTTTTATAATATAGGCTCCAGCAATCTAATTATAATATATGATTGAGGTGTTTTAGACCACTTGCATTTAAATTGGAAGCGTTTTCACGAATGACTGCGAAGAGGTGCTAATTAGCGTGAATTATATTTACTAACGTCAGTCAGGTATCCAATGATAAATATTTATTGATTAGCTACAATTCTGTCAGAAATACTTATCACTACTAGAAAACTTGCATCGCTGATTACTATCCATCCTTATTCATTAGCAGTGCGTATTGAAGCCCTACTACGTACATATAATTAGTCAGTATAACTGGCTAAAGCCTGTGTTCCATTGGTAAATATTTGTCCTTTAGAAATCCTCGTACAACACATTTGGTTTTCTTTTTATTTTTTACAAGAATTCTGCATTCTAAAACGTTATGCGGCACAATAAATACAGAATGTAAAAAAAGTCAGTTGACATAGGCAAGGTCCTCTTTTTCTACACTAATGTCATAACGACAAATCGACAACAACTCATTTTCTAATTTTCTCCAGTCCAAAGTTAGATCAAGTTGCTGTTTTTATAGTTTTTGTGTAGTAAAATAACAAGGATTATAGACCCCCCTCCCTCCCCTCCCCCCGAAAATAGACTGCTCATCTCCTAAATGTCAACTGACTTTTTTTACATTCTGTAGTAAGATGCTGCTTTTACTGTTTCTACGTCCCACGCTCCTTTCAGAAAACCATCTTACAACATTCTAAGAGGTTCTGTGGTGAAGAGAGTAGGAAGTAACTATCTGTACCGCTTCTCCGTGCCACGAAACATTTTAGCCTGCTATCTTACAGCATACTTTCCATGAAATTTTCTTTCACTGTTTAGCTTTTTAGAAACAGCCTTTATTTACGGGTGTCTACATGTTTTATTTTGTACTACTACCAAAGTGACGAAGGCGAAAAATTCTCTCGCCTTGAAAGTTACTTATTTCAATAGCACAATCGTTTCTTACATTTTAGGTCTAATATTGCCATATACTTTTGCTGAGAAAAAGTTGTTAAGGAATTGAAAGAACTGTGGGGTGAAACTGAAAATAGAAATAAAATACCCAAACAGCAACAAGATTGAAGTTTGATCACCAATCGAAGGAAGGAAGAAGAAATTTTCTAGGTCTAATGTATATCAGTCCAAAAACGGTTATAAGGAAGCTTATCCAACTACGAAGTAAATTGGGAAGAATTCTATAAGGTGTTGACTGCAGCTGCAGATCAGCGCATATAGAGCTATTTCTAGATTTTTTTGCTATAGTTTGTGTATAGATAAGGCTGTGTAATATGTGACAGGAATTTTTTTCAAAATGATGACAAAGGATGAATGGAGGGAAAGTATGGCGTATTCGCTGATTGTGGACTTTGAATTCAAGGGAAATGTATTGGTAGGTAGAAATATTTCTATTGAAATTGATTTCTGAAGTCAATACAGTTGTATATGTAGGGAAAAGTAAGCTAAGAGCGTCGAGTTGATTTGACTTTACTCCTTTCAGCACCTTCCTAATCCTTAAAGTGTTTTCAAAAGCTAAAGCCTATGTTGATTTAAAACTGACTTGTTTTACTCACACTCGACTGTGTACATCATCATTCAGCTCTCTCCAACTACATGCATTGCTCGTCAGACGATCAACTGTTAACATTTATTCCAACTGGATAACCACGACCCGTTTCTTAAACCGTGGCAATAAAACGCAATTACAGATATCGATGAAGGATTTCCATTTTCTCTTTCCTCTAATGTCCTCAGAACTATTTCCATTAAAAGGAGAAGCAGGAAATGTCGATAGATAATTTAGGTCTTGCATGTAGTAAAATATGAAACTATTCCAAGAATAATTATTGTAATGCATTTGGATTTAATTGATACGTTAAACATAGTTGGATGGCATAGGTCAAAGGAAAACTATTTATAGCAGTACGCACATGAAATACAGACAGAGCACGAGTTGAATTTCTTCATCGTGCCCTTTCAATGGTTTCATCATGTTCCCCTTATCACATTTTTGTTTGATCAGCTATTGATTTTCGTATTGACTGGCTCTCTAACACGCACTTCTGGATTCGGACATATGAAAGGAAAATAATTACGTCATTCTCTCAGCTAAATTAAAATGAGCTGACTATTTCCTGATACTAAAAGCTTCAATTACTATCAGTACATTATTTAATTAGAATTTTGCTTGGTGATCAAAATATTAATCCAAGGTACACGTGCAGAAATATTGATCGACAAAATGCCCGCTTTTATTTAAGTTGCAAAAGAAAAACGAAAAATTTTGGCAGATTATGCATGTTGTAAAATTGTAATAGATGTAGTAAAAAGGGAATTGGAAAAGACATACAAAAATGATCATTGCATTAAGGATACACGAGCGGAAACTTGATTCTTGTCCGTGTGCAGTGCCAGTGCGTACATCCTTTTATTTATCATCAAAGCTCAAAGTGGAATTTCTCCTTGATAGTTTTTATGTTGGTGTATGATAGGTTTTCCTTCCTTTGGAATTGCGCATTTTTATTCTAAAATCCATATGGAGCAGAGAGTTTTTTAAAAGGATGGAGATGAGCACATCTGAGGCACAACAACAGTTTTATCTTCGTGTGTCTATTTTCACATGAATGGAGAGATGCCCCGCATTTATTTGATCTTTTCCAGAATATTGTACTTTTTATGGGGATGTAATTCGTTTGACGAGCACTAAAATTTGAATCCTTTTTCATGTCCTTGTCATTCTGTTTCTAGCTAGTGCAGTGTCAAACTTCTGTCGATAAGTAGACATCCTTTCCTTTTTATTCTAAAGTAATGCATCCTGAATTGGAAGCTTCCTCTTTCCGCTTTCTAATATAATTTTCGTAGTAATAGCATATTATTAAGCCCTCTGCTTTAATTTTCTCATTTTTTCTTTAGATAGTACCTAGTTTCTCGGTAGGAGAATTTGCTTCCGCCTACTTAAAACTTGGTCGTAGCGTCTTGTTTACAGAAAGAATTTGCTGAAACTTAAAAATTAAAATTTTTCTAGTTACATTTCCATCAAACTGTTGCTGTAGTTAATTATGAGTCTTGTCTAAATAAGAAAAATGCTCAGCGTTGCATTGGTTGCCACTAACTTACTTTTTCTGAAGTTTTAATCTACTTTAGAACTATCTGTGTAATTAGGCTTTGGAATTGTGTGGGAAAGAAATGTTATTAGCAGAGGAGTGGTATTACATTGCTAATCCTAAAGTATATACATAGCAGCGTGCCAATTCGTGTAACTCAGTCCCACGCCAACACTTTAATTTGATTCTAGAAAAAAGTTAGATTTAAAAGGCCGTATCTGTAAATGTCCCATTTTAGAATGCCTGAGATTTGATAGAAAGTATAAATAAGGATGTCCTTCACTGATATCACAGAGCATTGCATAAAAGAATATTATTCGTAACATTGTGTGTATATCTCTTGAGTTTTGTAGTGCAGTGGAAGGGAAATGTGTACATATGATGTAAAAAAGGAGTCTAAAGTATTAATACTAAGTTTAGCAAACTCACAACAGAATAGAGATGATTAATGGTTACGTGTCGGAGAAAGTCATTTTTACAGTAAAAAAGTAGACAGAAATGTTAGCTAAGATTTAATCTCATCATCTGAAAAACTAAGGTAAGCAAAAATGGATTGAAGAAGCGAAGACATAAGACTGGTGGAAAAGAGAGTTGATGTCAGCAAAAGTTTCAACTTTATTCGGATTTTTCATTTACGATGCACATGTATGGACGTCCCTAAGTAAGTACGGAAGCTGGCTCTGTTAGAAATGGAAGAAAGTCTATGCCACGTTCCTGCTCTGTTATCTTTCCAACGTCTAAGAATGGTTGTTATGAGTATGGGGCATGGAGAAAAAAAAGGATGTTGAACATCCAAATCCCCGAGTACATAATAAAATGTTTCATAAAAAGGATATGCAAAGCGAAATGTTCATATGTGAAGGCATTAGCCTCCTCCTGGCATTAGTTACACATTATACGTAATAAAGGGATATTAATGTAGAGATGGAGGAGATGGACACATAAACAATATTGCAACTGCTCCACTTAGCCATTCGGAATTGAGCGTTCACTTTCTTCGCTGTATCCCTAATTCAGTGGGATCGAGGGAAAGTTATCCTCCTTTCTCCCACTCTGTCCAACAACACTTACAGCTACTTAGTAAAGATAGCAGTCGAAGAAATCTTTTCCTTTCGGGTTACGTTGCGACGACCATTGTAAGCAGGTAATTCCCAAAAGAATACTACCTACTCCGTAGAATCTTCTATTCCGACCTTATAGAGCATGTACATAATGTATTAATATCTGTCTATAGCTCCCCGCTATTGTGTTGTTACATTGTCTGTAATGGGATGAGTTGTATCTTCTTTTCATTTATAGGGAACAGTCGAAAAGTAGATAGTGCATGCAATGTGTGGCTGGGATTTCACTTTCTCCCAATCTACTCCTACCACGACCTTCTCTACACTCGGAAACTTCTTAGTTGGGAGAATTTGGGGAAAAGTAGAGGAGAAGTAGACTGATGACACGACACATACATCGTCCAAAGTATAAAGTAAAACTTTTTCAACTCCCTTTCCTCGACTATACTTGCTGTAGTTGAAGGAGAGCGGATTCAATGCTACTTTTCTAAGCCTCTCTCTCTCCTGCGATAAAAATTAATGGAAACGAACGATTCACACACTCCTTCCTCCACTTCATCTTTACCAAGGATTTTCTATTATTGCTAGTTATTGTATTACTTCAGTGCCTCCTCTGCAAACGCTTCCTTGGATTACACGGCAGACGGCAACCTTGTCACTTCCTACCTATCACTGTCTTCCACCGATAAAACTCTCAGTTTTTAATTTAAATCATGGAAAGGGACACATCTTCCAAGCACACAAGTACAGAGCTGAATTTCCCAGCTCTTTTTCTCTCTTTCCTAAACGAATTATATGGCAGGAAATTTCTGACAAATTCCATTTCTTAAAAGCAATTCGCAATAGCAAAGGAAAGGAGTACACTCTGTGGACTATTTTCAAAAAGTTATTTTAAACATTTACATGTTCACTTTATCTCTAGCTACCTGATTAATTTTTAAAACGCATTCGACTTAAAAATATCATCTTCAGAACACTAAATCCTTTTGTATTTACTGGGTAAGGGATCATTAAAGAATAACTTACTGTTAAGTACTGCCTTACAATCAGCAAATACTTTGTTTTTAATTGAAATTTTTCGTGATGGGTGTCCCGCAGGGATTTCTCTTACAGTTAATCAAGCTTCAATTAATTTCTCACTGAATTTTTTACAAGTTTTACTTGGATAATGTTGAGTGTTGTGACAGCTTCCAAATAAATACACCAATGTATACAGTAGTTAACTGTTCCTTTTCATTATGGAAATTGAAATGGAACGAATGCACTACGTTCTCTCCCAAATGAACGTATTTTTTGCAATATGTATGTATTCTAATTACATTTCCTGCACTTACAGTTGAATGCAAAATAAAGTTTGACAATAAATCATTGAAATGAAATATGAGAGAGAGAGAGACTACATACGCCCACATAGAGAAATTTTTTTAATGCATAAAAGTAATCAAAAGTTAGTGAGTGTGAGAAATGCTTGACAACTTTTGGTAAAATTCCCTTGCAATACGTACACAACCCATTGAAAATTACATTAATTTTTTCATTTCACTTTTACTGTAGTGAGCATTAGTGAAAGTTATTTAGAAAATTATTCCAGACTCTCCTGTAACAGTAAATAGGTATAAATGCTGAATACACAAAGCATGTATTCAATGATAAACAAGGGTCGAAGGGCGAGAATGAAGGAATGATAAAAAATTATGTAATGAGTGCGAATGGCTATTTAAATTGGAAACATTAATGCAGGAGCACAGGGAGAAAGTAGAAGTAAATTTGGACGAGAAAGAAGGAAGGAAATGCATTGTGAATGGAAAGTACAATGGTTTTCTGGAAATGAAATGGGTAGCGGTTAATGGGGCCTTTTGTCAATTCTCTCTCCAAAAATAGACATGCAAATAAAAGTTTATACACCATTAGGGCTGGTGGAAAGGGGGCTAGAATATTCAAACAATAGTCATGCATATCCAAATGCACATTTTGGCTCTGTTAATGCATAGGGGCTCCAGAAGGATATACGCGATAGATTTTGGGTATAGGAGCTAAGTAAATGAAGTAAAGCTTATATTTATGTAATGGCTAAGTACAAATATCGTTGAATAAGTAATGGCTCGGCACAGCTCTGAAGAAAGCAGTGAAAGTTGATTCAGCATTTCGGCAACCACCTACCGCCCTGCAGTGACTCTATAAAGAAAGTACATTTACGAGCTATAGCTCCTTATTTAAATGCAAAGATCTATGAATTGTCTGGTTTTCGCAGACAGGCATCCTCGTCGGTGGCCTGTAGTGTCTGTGAAGTGAGTAGGATGGCTGGCAGTTTTTTCTGGAGTTTTGGTTGACATGACAAGTGAATAGCTCCTAGGTACATGATAGTAAACTAGGTGGTGGAATGCCGAGCGAATTTCCCAAGTTAGTTTAGGGTTTGAGCTACAAGTGTTTTCTATCGGATTTCTCATTCGGCTTCATCCTCTCCAGCCCTGCACTGAGCCGCTGTGCGTAGTGAACAAGTCGTCGTATTTTAGTGATGCGCGATGATTCCTTGTGCTGACCAAATCTTCTTGTCCATCACGACAGCTCATTCTTTTATGTTTACACAGCTTGTAGTTTGGTGTGGAAGTCTAGGCTCCTGTCAGACAGTTCCCCGCTTTAAACAGCTTTTGTTTTCTCCAGATTTCTATCCAGTAAAGCTGGAAAGTCACACACTCACTTGTACTGTGTGTAGTTTTGTATGTGGTAGGTAGTGTGCATAGGATTTTGGGAGGGAAGCCGCGATGACACAGGAGTCTAGGAAATTATAGGAGTCGGGCTGTAGGATTCTGATTGTTATTAGTGGCCTTCATCTCCTTTTGGGTTTGTATGCAGAAATATTATTATGGTCGTGCGTAGTTGCTCCGTGCTTTCTCCTTTGTAGACATAAAACTCAACTATTTGCTTCATTTGTGTAGAGAGTAGTATATTTCACATGGAATTCACATTCAGGAGATAAGTGTGCCTAGGCAGTCGGAATTTAGAAAATGAATGGCTTCAATGCACTTTGGCAAACAATACAAACTCTGCTTCTATCTATTTGTATCTCAAGTGCTAGTGCTTACGATTAGTGACACTCTTGAACAAACACATACCAATTTAGAACTCCATTCAGCCAACGACACACTCTGTTACAGATCACTTGCCTACTCAGGCAATTTCATTATCCTCCTCCGCCTCCTACTCTCTCTCTCTCTCCACTTACCCCAACTTCTTGCAACATGTAAATAAATACGGAGCATGCATTTACCTGTCCTTTGTGCTAATATATATATATTGCCACGGCACAGCAGCCAACTTGACTAATGAAAAGGAGATAGGAGGTGGATTTATTAAATTGGATATCGCAGACGCATCTCCGTCTGTACACATACACCCGCAGTAGTCCCAAGAAAGGCACATTTTACAAAGGCATTGCTTTCTACATCATCCAATAACTTTTCTTCAAATTTGGCCAAGTTGCTCTAACTGTGCTAGGATGCATAAAGCCCTGTGCCATCCTCTCTCACATCCCAACAAACGTACAATCAACCCGAATGCACTGCACTGTGTGCTCTACTTTGTTCGACAGCCTCAGTACTCACACTCAATCCACTTCCCTCCTATTACAAATAGCTCCTCTCCACTCACCCAACTCTGACTACAAAGTCAAACCTTGATTTAATGCGTTTTGACTTGCAAACACTGCCTCCGAGATATGCCACAGTGACGGAAAGCACTCGCCTAACCCACTCAGCTCCGTTAAGCACTACACAAAAACTGCTACACCGTGCTCAACACTTTTCAAGCATGGACTAGCCAAGAAATACGAGTATCCCCACTCACTGTAAAAGCACACACTATACACTACAATCTACGCACATCTTTCTCCTTTCCAATCAAAACTATCAAAACTTCGTTTGGGTAAAAGGGAAAAGCCATTGCCATTCCGAAGGATAATACCCTACTTTAAGGCCATCTAAATAAATCAAAGTTTATGGAAAACCGACTCTAGAAAACAGAGACAACACTCACATAGCCTATAAACTTTACTATCCTTTTCCAATGCTCTATCTACTCAGAAATTATCTCTTCCATATGTCCGTGCGATGTTCAGGCTTTCTATTAACTTTCCCTCTGTGCCAAAGTTAAATAAACTTCAAACAGGAACGTCGCGGCTCGACAACTCCATAATTCATTTAGTAATTCTGAATAGTAGAGCCATGTTTAATACTAACAAAGTAGATCATCATTTTAACAGCTGTAATATTTTAAATTGAACTCATTGGAAATATTAGCTACCTACCGCGGGATAAAAAGTTGTGCCATTTTTTGTTTCGTGACACTAATAAGTTTAGTTACTGTACAGTTGACATGACAAGCCTGAAACACTTCCAATCCCATTATAGTTTGTACAACAAGACAAAGATTTGATTAAAATATTTAATACGCTACTTTTTCAGTTAAAAAAGATGCCGTAAGGAAGGGAAGAGGAGGAAAGTTGATGCATTAAGCTGTCTCTGCAAAAGATCTTGAAACGGCTTTTCGACTCCCACTTCCCTGCATACATTTATTTCCCAAGCCAGAAACGGGGAAATTTATTCAGGTCACATGAACGTAGTGTAGTCCGTAGAAAACTTTCTTGAGTTAAAATCAATTTCGTAGGTAGTGATAAGTGTCTCATGTTTATACATCAGATTCAGTTAGTTGGGTTGGCTGAGCGCTTTATAATGCCTCCGAACTGCGATTAGGTTCCTGGTGGCCTCTAACTTAAAAGTAACACAACATGACTTCAAATTAATCTCCAGATGCAAAATAAATGCTTGGATATTTTCCTCAAATATTTATTAGTTCCTGACTGAGGGATGATCTCTATAGCTTTCCCTATGAGTATAACGTTGTAAATAATCATTTCAAGCATGCTTCATTGTGCTTTAGATTCAACTCATCTATTTCCTATTTTCGCAATCCCGTTATTCTGTCAAAGAGAATTTTTGACAAAATAAAACACTATTTTCTGGATTTTCTAAGGAATCACTAAGTTTTATTCAATAGGAGATAGGAGGTAGGTTAGAACCAGAAACAAGAACCAGAAAGTCTAACTTCTCCCCCAGAGAATTGACTGAAATGCAGCTACTTGTGTATGGATAACAAAAAGGATGGTTGAAAAAAATGAATATTTTGGGCTTTGGCTTCTGAAGGTAATGCACTTAAGGAGAAAGCATTAATGTTGCATGCTGATAGTAGATTGATGCTTCCAATGCAATTCAATGCAATTTACAGACGTGTGTGGAAGATATGTAATGGACACTACTGGTGCTCAATTTTAAAATGCAGCACGAAAGCTAATGATGAACGAACCGTTCAAAGCTTGCCAAGATAATTCTTTTTACGACTTCAGGGCGAATTACTTGCTCATGATTCACGTCATCTTCTTCACATTTAAAATTCAGCTCTAACGTCTATCTCTCTTAATGCTCAACTGTTTTTCATTCAAAACCCTTTTCCTAATAGCAAATCTACACTAAAGACTTACATGAAGGCTAGCAGGACTTTGATTCCTTTAAATCGAATTTGGCATCCTGTTCGTTAAAATAAAATAATAGTCAGGAGCTGCAGTAAATCATTTACTCAACCAACACATGTGCATTGAACATTGAAGTACCTACCTATTTATCTGATCGAATTTGAATGTTTATCTACTATCCATGGAGTACATGTGTTATTCTATGAGTGACTTCCAGGATTTTAAAGAGAATTCAAGTAGACTTGAATTTAATTTTCGTTAATACCATATGCATAGTAATTTAAATAATTCCGGGGTTTTCTGTCTATTTTACCTTATAAAATCTCTTTCCCATTATTATCATTGTCCATTTTAAGACTTACGTCAATAATTTAATAATAGTAATATAGGTAGCTCATTAAAGATAATATTTAACATTCAGCGTTTGGTTTGCCATGGGTATATATAATTTTTTATGGAAGGTTAATAAATGTAGAAAGGTACATCAACTACTTAGCGTCTGGAAATGCTTTAAGCTTCCTTCTTACCAGGAAATTCAATATAAATTCCCCTGTGATAGCGAGTAATTCTGTATTGTCATTGTCACAAGCTGAAAGTGTTCTAAGTTCTGCTTCTAATTTAATATCATGATTTCCAAGTAGCGGAAGAAAGTTGTTATAGGTATGGTGGAAATGTCATTATTAGCAGGAGGACATAATGTAACGTGCTTTCAGGTTGTAAGTAGGGAAGGTTGTTCTTTGTGAGAGTGAACTTTTGTTCGTCGCCAGACTTTGTGCTGTTAATTGTTAGTCAGTGTGTTCGGTTATAGCGGAGTAAAAGATGCACACGTGTCAATGGTATCTGCGTAGGAAAAGAAAATTAGGCTTTCTAATTCCATTTGGTTGCTGAGAGAAAGCGAAACAATGAAATCAAAAGCGACAATTTCCAAACATAAAATATCAATTTCCTCTTTGCAGAGAAGAATCAAAGGTAAACTTATTGCATGAGGCAGATACTTTCTTTACAATCCATTTACATTTCCAAGGTAGTAATATAAGATGCGTAGAACGTGTTTGCAGAAGGCCCTTTTGTTTTTCTAGATTTTCATGAAGGATGAATTGGAGGGATAGCTAAGAGGATATTTTGATAAATAGGCTCTTCCTGAATTATTTAGCCAGGACAATGTAAAACGAACATGGATAGTTGGCCTCAGGAATTTTTTAGTCAGAGAGAATGATTAAAGTGATAGGGCTGTTTTGTATCGTTAGCATAATATTGTGAGGATGTTAAATCCAATTATTTTCCTCTTCAGCTGGCTTTCAACGGAAAGGAGATTGAATTACATTCTGCTTTTTCCTTGCTCCCTTTTGTTTTTTAAATTCTTTAAGAATGGATCCTAATGGAACGATGATAACGAAGTCGTCATTTATCTTCTAAGGCAGTTTATTTGGCATTGGGCTGATGTGGTGGCGTGTGGAAAGACAAATCTACTCTTTGTACTTCTTAGGTGAAAGTTTTAAACAATAAACTCCAACTTTTTACTTGTTTACTATGCATGAATTGGGCTATGTAAATATTCTGGTTTCTTCTCCTTCAATATCTTTGGCTGATTATAGGGAACACGAATAAAGTTGTAATATTCCCTGTTCAATGACGAGAAGTTTCTTTTGTTGGGATGTGTAGAAAGTCGATACATCATCAACGACGTCCCTCTAGAGCTTTGCACTTGATCCTCTCGCCAACTTTACTTATGTTCATAAAATACACACAGAAGTACAACATGAAAATACGATTAGAATTTTCAAGCATGTAAACTATGAAGGAGTAGGCAGATTGGCAATGGATAGCACTGAAACCTTATTATCTCGTCTAATCTTGAATGAACTGATGTTGCATTGTGTTATTGTCTTGGCTCAACTGTAAAGAAACTGCTATTTTCGGATTTTCAAGGAAATAATAACTGCGCGGAGAAAGAAAGCTTGCGTGTTCGAGCCCTAAATCTCTCCAGAGAAAAAAAAAGATAATGATACAAGTGCACAGATGACAGTCTCGAATATTCTAAAGATTGATTGACATTTTCCTTGATGTGGGAGTTAATGGTGAAAGCGTGATAGGGAATCAACGAGACGTAAAGTATCAACAAGTTTGCTTTTACATGCTTAGATTCTGTTTGGCAGGTAGAAAAGAAAAGGCTTCTTTCTTTATTTGAGCGATAGAGAGGAAACACGGGGAATTCTTCGGAAAACCTTTCATGGATGGATGATATAAAAGATGAAATGTGTCACTGTGCACTGTGCCAAATAAAATGCTCTGACAGAAATATTATTTTCAGTAGGTACTGGCTGTATGTACGAGAGATGTAGCACTTTAGCTAAATATAGTAAATAATATGCTGCATGAAAGCACTTTCATTCATTTTAGAAAAGGGTCTTAATGCAGGCATTAATATATAATGCGAAAGGAATGAGCACTGAATGACAGCAAAAACTGTAAGGATGCCATGACTGTGGCAACTTACAGCATTCGCTCCCATGCAACTGTCACAAACATTGTTTATAGAACGTTAGTCCACGAATATGCTTCTGCCTCCTGTCTCCAGCCTTTTCACTCCTCTTTATTTATTTCCCACCTATAGCAACCATTTCCTACCACATTCCCTTATTTCCATATACTACTTATAATAGCATTACGAGTGTTATCATATCCCAAGCAAATAGCCTCGCTCCTTATTACATACCATCTCCAATTTAGGAATTTGAATTGCACAATATTTCTTAAATGCATTTGGGCATCCTGCTGCATCACAACTCATGATAACTATTTTGAAAAAGAAATAGATTTAGCAGTCATACTTATTATAATAATAAAATAATGTGCAACGCTTCACTATTTTCCGTGTCATCCTTGCGCACGGCTTCATTGCTTTACCTAACCTTCGTGATCTATGAGTACTAGTACCTCTATCTAGTATTTGCGTTTACGGCCTCGAATCCTGTTAGAGACTTGGGACATTGGTATATGGAGTAGGTTTTTCTCCACAGCTGTTAGTACATTTATTATTGACTATGCAAAGATTTTCCCTGCTCTCCACTAACTGACTCACGTCAGACAGGAGAAATGTCCGTAATTGGGATGTATCTTAATATTCCTTTGTTTCTTAGCTTAGCGCTTCCTTTCCTACGCTGCCACTTTTTACGCTGCCACTTTTTACGCCACGCTGCCTATCTCCTGCACTATCTACTTGAAATGAGCTCCCTTGATGAAATCAGGCAAAGTTGTGAGGGGTACACTCACATAAAACGCCAGCGATCTCCGCTGGTTCTCTTGTTGCCCTTCCTTGAAACGTCTCTTTGTTGAACGTTTGTCAAACGTTAAAAATCTCTAAGATGTGGCTATGAGTCAAATCACGTAGAATAAAACAACTATCCTTCGTCATTTTTAACAAAATAAGCGACTGGTCAAATCAATCCAATATCCCGAGTTTCATCGTCGATAGCTGGCAGACGATTTTAAATGTGTGGAGCGAAAGTACTAGGAATAAAGTATATTAAAATCAATTGTATCTAGTTGGAAACATTGTCATATAGTAACGTTGCTATTGATTTAAGTGGTTTCATGTTGCATGAGGTTTTACACTACAAATTAGTTTCATTAATATTCACGCTGTGCTACTGATACGATGTAGCAGTTGACGACTTGACGTTGAACGCGGAACACAACAACATGAATATATAGTTAACCACACAATGTGTAGGCTAGCTATAATATTAATGGAGTGTAGTAGTGTCTATTGCAACAGAAGAACATTAGTTTGGTAGATAAGAGGGACGTAGCATTCAAAAGTTATTTGGATACTTTAATAGTAGGATAGACATCTCCAGGAATTCGCCACACAAGTACTACGAACGTCATTGGGCGCATACGTAACGAAATACGTCAGAGTTAGTCAGAAAGAACTTGTAGCGTGTGGGGGAGTGAGAATCCGTACAAACTCAGTTGCCTCTATTGACACTAATGACAGTAGTTAGTAGTTACATGGTGATAGCAATCGAAGCTACAATGAGCCACAAAGGGAATTTGCAGAGGGGACTAAGTATGAGGGGATGTCACCGACGGAAAATGCTCGGTGATGATAATGTATTTATTTTGGCCAAGATAATTCATCAATCATCTGCATGTATGAGCCGTTCTATAAGTTTCCGTATCGCAGTGATGCATGACGGAGTCCGCAGCTGGAAAGTCTTTTGTTCAAAGTTTCCTTCATAAAATTCCAAGTTTCCGATGGGCATTTCAAAAGACATTTTTAGGGAAGGCCATTCCAGGAAACTTTATCCGTCAGTCTTCCATGCTTTGCAATTTTCCAATCTCTTCCATAATGATACTTTCTCTTCCTTTCCTCGCACAGAGCCAGCCAGAGCCTCTATACTATTTTCATATTAAACAAGACATGAAGAAGAGACATATATGGGAGAGATACACAGGAAAATCTGCCCGTTCTATAATAATGTGATATAACATATCATAACAAGAGAACAAGTTCCTACAATAAAACTCTACAGACGCGAACAAGACACAACACGAACGCTTCACTTTCATTTCCCGACCGATGTGTATTCTCCTGTCCCTTCTCCACTACTCTCAACATTTTCACTACTCACATATTATGACATTCTCTACTCTGTGCAAAAGCAAAGCTACCGTAAAACACTAAAAAATAATAAATACCTGGAAAAATCATGCCTTACATTTATCGTTGGAAATTTCTAAATTTGAATCTGTAAAATTATTTAATTGCTTTGCGAAAGTATCTGAAGCCCAAGTAAATAAATTAGTATGTTTCTCATTAGTAATAATATTTAATGTCACAATGGGCCCCAAAAATTTTTAATTTTTCAAGGAAAAGTCATACAATCAATTTATTTTTAATATCCTTGGTTTTTGAACACCTCCACCCCCAATATCAAATATCTCTGCTCTCAAATAGGATATAATGACGTTTAAAGTATTTACTTTTTCATATTCCGTCAACTGAATCTACAAATTTAATTTCTTTCCAAAGTCACTGCATTGACGGAATTACTAAAACAAATAAAGCAAAATCGTAAGATAGTGTCATGCGGTACTTAATACTGTGAGATATTTTAGCTTGTCTGATCTGTAAATATTGTTCCATTTACGTTGTCTGTTCTAAATATATATGATGCAGGTATACTTTTCCAAAAAATACGCTTGCTTTCCACTGACAATGAGATTAGTGCTACGTTAGTGCAGTGCCCAAACACATATACGGCTTGAAAGAGAGAGTAATGCGGTGAGGAGCTCTTCCATTCCCTTCTCACATTACATTCGAGTGGATTTCTCTTTTGATATACTTTCTCCGCCTATTACGACAAATATCGAGACATGACAGCAATAGCTCCACGAAAACTCACAACGGAGGAAGTACGAGTTAGGATATTGTCGGCACATATTTATTTACTGTAGTTTTTGTACTAATACGGGGATCCTAGACAGATCATCCTTTGTTACGTGTGTACGCTGCTACCTATTTACCTTCTCCACAGTTGTTAGAAATGGGTAAACACGCCTCTTTGTAGAAAAAAGCAACGCAGGTTGTAATATTTTCGGACAATGAACACTTCAAATCTTTCTTCTTGCTTACATATCTATAATTCGTCTATTTTCTCGACAGATTTCGTAGCAACGACATGTTTTATTCGCCTGGGATTTCTACAATCCTCTTTTAGACTCTCTCCTTGTTAAATGAAGAGAACAATCAAACCTTTAGTTTGTCTCCTACATTTATGAATAGATATTAAAGGTTACAGAGGGAGAGAAACAAATCGAAGAGCATTTCATTTCAAGTCAGTTGATTTTATTCACATTTAGATTTTTTGTAGCAGGAATTTATCAGCCTCAGTATTTACCCAGCTACTCAAGATACTAAGTACACGTCCGTGACCAAAGATCTACATACATGAAAGTAATAATTCCAAGAAATGTTTAGTATTGAATTTTATAAAGGAGTTTGTTTTTTAAAAATTCTCAATTGAAGATCCAGCAAAAGGTTAAATGAAAGATAATACGATTTGGGGTTACAAATATTTACATTTAGAGAAGTATTTGATGTACAATTTTGAAAGTTTAGACGATTTATTTTTATTCTGCGTATGTAGATAAATAGCTTACACACACGTTTCCACAGATACTCATCAGCAATGGACTTGGCCGAACATGTACGAGCGTTTGAAATGGGGTTTAAGAGTGTCAATAAGAATGGCAACTGACGTATCTAAATTCCAAGGTGCTCTCTATAGCTCTATTGTGTTTATGCAGTCTGACAAGACAACACACAAACTTTGAACGGCTCTATTTGCATAGAAGTTCTGTGTGAGTGGTTGTTTGAATAGAAATGCTGAGATGAGAACCAGGAAGACGATTGCCGAAAAGTGGATGTAAAAATGAGGTAGGGAGATGGGTTGGAGAAAATGAGAGAAATTCTCACTCACTTTCTCTTTGGATGGGGACGTTGCTCAGTAACTCCCCCTTCTGTCATGCTTGGCCAAGCCAAACTTTCTCTTATTTACGTCCTTTCCTCCTCAGTAATTTCCAGTCTCGGCAATATTATTAAGCAAGCCAGCATGAGATTCATTTGCACTCACAGTGCCAAGCTCTGACTGATCTTGAGTGAAATCTCGCCTTATCTTGTCGGCTCATTTCAATTGATGAATGGATATCTTAACTGCGCCCTTACTTGCCATCAACAGAGTGAAAGTAACAGCAACCTGCTTCCATAGCACGACTAAGTAACTAAGTTACTCTTTGGCGATGCCCTTCATTTTACCTTTATTCTACTTTCTTCGACGACCTACTTCCCCCACTCTCCAGCAATGCACTGCTTTAAATCTAAATGCAAATGCAAATGCGCTGCATAATCTCAGAGAGGGAAGACAATGATACTCCACTCGGCATTCTATTATTCTATGTAATTGTACTATTATAATAGCCCAAATGAGTTACCAGTCTTAGCACGTCACTTTTATTTAAAATGCCAAGAAGACTGACAGGAATAGCTTCAGGTTTATATTTGCCATACAATCACCTACCTACTCATCTATTTTTCATCATAAATTCATAAAACCACACGAATATTAATTAGAAGATATCAGATTAGGCTTCCTTTATCAAATACGTCCCAATGCTAGGAATTCGACTTACGTATTGAATATACTTTCCCAGGGATTTACTTTCGACTTTGCAAATTTCAAAGTACCCATGGCGATGAAACCAACGTACGAGTCATATATCTTAACATATTTTCAAAACGCAGCACTATGAATATTTGATGAGCGTTCGTACATCCTATATTTACCTAAGAAAATATTTTTTCCTCTTTCCTGACTTTCTCTCATAATAATTCATTGATCTTATTCTTTTTGAAGGAAATGCGCATTCCCGTACCCATGATTTTATATACATTACCTCAGTTCTGGTTGTAAAATGTGTGTCATTTGTAAAGTTTTAAACGAAATTATGGTATCAACATGAATTCTCGGATTTTAAGTATCTTCAATTGTACATTGAATTTTTAGGCTTGGTTTAGACTTAAACCGTGCGCATGATCCCAAAACGGTGCTAAAATGTTTTTAAGCCAAGAAAAATTGCAAAATAATGTAATAGCCAACCCTTCATAATAGAATTTATTAGAATCTTGTGACTAGTGATGTAGATTCAATGCCTATTATAATATTCACATTCTACGTTAATTTTCCCCCAGAGTGATTTAGGAAATGGCAATGTACATTTCTTATGTGACGTGACCAGTAGAATCTGCATTTCAGTAATCTTTCAGGATACATAAAGTTTCTAGTCAGTTTAAACGCTCCAATGGGATTTGGATAGATTTATATTATCAATAATGCACACGTAGGAATTCATAAAAGTCCACAGAAAGCATAAATTTCTTGATAGGCAGAGAGAGGGGCTAAACACATAATTTAAAATAATGCTGCATTAATGCGTGGGAATATTGTTATAGGTACATAAGTATTAATAAGTGCAGCTTGTCAGTCAGGCTAAAGTAAAATTGATTGCTAATTACACAATGACCTTTATAGAAAGCAATTATGTGGGGTAAGTCTATCCGTGTATAAGCGAGTAATCTTATTATGAAAACAGAAATAAACATGGGAATTCAATCACAAAATTCATTAGTGGTAAAAACAAACAGAAATGCTTGGGTTAGCATGTTGGATTGAATTGCGCCCCTTAATGTCATGTTGTTTTCCGAACACAAATATGTGATAATGAACTTTCTGTGGAAATGAACAAAGATTGAGCGGCTGTAGACTTTTATTAACTGAGGCAGTCTCCTTGCTGACATTGCTTCGGATAGTTTTCATTGAAAGTTGAGACGGTGACGACGTATTTCCAATAATTGCTTTCTCCACAACCTCTCTCCGCAACGAAGGTAGACATTTAATGATTACTGCTCTCTTCTGGGCTACTGTGCATGTGTCTGGTGTCTGCTGCTATGTGCTGACCCGCATAGTTCACATCAATTAAGCAATTATGTCCCAGAAAATTCCGGTTTTCAGACATACAGAGACAGAAGTGAGCAAGGAATTGCTCTGCGGATAGCAACCGTAACTACTTTGTAAATTAAAACCAAGTTGTCTCGTCTAAGTTTTCGTAATGGATGCTTAAGTGACGACAGTTTCATGTGGCTCACTAATTTAGAAGGGCAACTTTGAATCTTGCACACAAGTCACTGGGTGAATAAATCCGAAATGGAATGAGATTTTGTTTCCTCTCGACGACTGTCGGCTTTATCACTGACAACCTATATGCCTCATTCACAAATACGACCTAGCGCCAAAAACTAGAGCTCCAAACTTTATCGTCATCCTTTGCTTGCTCATCTTAAGGGGGCCTCAATGATACGTAAAACAATCATTTTTCAGGTTAGGACGTTGATTTTTTTAAAACATAGACCTTTCTGGTACCGAGGGCGAGTCATAGGGGTTTCCCCAAAAAGTGTCTACAAACGCCAAAATTATTTTTTGTGGAGTAGGAAAAATGCATGGATTTTGAACAAAAGTATTTATTTCTCTCCGTTTCTAAAATAATATAAAAATAATCCTTGGGACTTACTCTCGGGACAGGTCTCCTTGATTTTTTGAGATATTACATTTCAAAATCGGGTGCCCTAAACTAGGGATCTACCAGTTCTGCGTAATTACCATACCTATCCATGTAAAAGCCGAATAGATTACTACGGCGAGCTGCTAAATAAATACTACCATTACGACGCCAAATATCTATTGACTTCTACATTAATAATACTCAGTACCCTGTAGTATATTTTTCGCACAGGCGCTGTCGATCATTGAGGCCCCCTTAAAGACAAATGCCTATTATTTGACATTAGTGTTCAACTCTCACAATCTTGACTCCTTGACAAGCATTCACAACTATTGTAAACCTCCTGTCAACTAATTCTCTGCCATGCTTTAACCGTCACTTCCTACTGTTATCCATATTTCATTTTCTAAGTCCATAACTTTAATAAAATTAGCAAGTCTGCTTTCTGTTGTAAAATGCCCCGACACAATCAAAGACTTTTTGAAGTCAACATGACAAATGATTGACTTGGCCCTATAATGCATTAAATTACACTCTGATACATTTATTTAATTGCACCCTTATAGTCCAAAGCCATATTTACAACTTGCTTCACCGTGGATGATAATTTAATCTGAAACGTGTTACATGCAGGTAATCTTTTTATAGCTGGGCCACAAATTTTATCTTCTGAAACCTAAACTGATTAACAAACTTAATACCTGAGTTTATTTTAGAACAAAAATATACGAATGTTTTGTATGGATTTAATGTTTTTTAAATACCTTGATATAACAATAATTACACCATTTTAGGGAAAAGGAAAGTGCTATTCAACAAAAATACATAATAGGTTTACGTTTGTCCATTAAAGCAGTAAAGCAAATTAATTAAAGGATCATGTAATAAAATGATCCAGTAGCAGTTTATGCTCTGTAACTACTTCTACTTACATAAAATTTGTACATTTCAGAATTATTACAGTTATAATAGTTATAATGGAAGAAAATTGGCTATAAAGTTGATGAAAACTATGTATGGGAATATTACTCTGCTGAATTGCATAATAGTCAGCACGACAGCTCCGTGCGACGTAACTGATTCACTTAAACGTAAACAACTACCATAGTATAAAGTCGGCACGCCGTAAAATATTTTTTGTCGCATTTCGTAAATGTCGTAAATACCGTAAATGTATTATATATATGTATAATTTATATACATACATATATTTACGACATTTACGGCATGTCGCAATTAAAAATCGTGCGGAATGTACGGAATTTATGGTAATAAATGGCAGGCGGCATATATTACGGCAGAGTCGATACAGTGACAACGACACATGCCTTTATTATGTGCCTACACCCGTACAAGAGATTTAAATTACTTATGATGGCCATATCGGTTTAGTACTTTATCTCTCATTTTGCGATTAGACCGAACAAGACAAGCCAAAAATTAATTTCTTGTATGTTCAGAAAATCGGAAGATTCCTTATAAGTCGTTAGTTTATTACTATAATAGCCGAGTTGGATGAACTTCATTGTAGTACGGAATTAAAATTGCTATTGTAGCGTGTAGTAGACTAGATAGCTCAGTGTAAATGGATAGTTATTCTTCTCCTTACATTGTCTAAAAGTAAGATTGTGGCGTTCATTAAGTTTGCTATGGAGTAGTGTTCTTGATTGTTCCAAAGACTTGGCTGTTTTCTGCTGACGGACTGCTAAGCACTGTGTTTGGTGTGTGGAATAATAGGATGCGATTATGAATAAGTGCAGTCTTAGGAAATGAAACAGCAACTTTCTCCTCCATTGTAGTTCGCAACGAATGCAAGTCTGACACCACCAAGTTTGTCACCTCCGTTCTATTGTGTGCCATAATTTAGCTAGGAAAATGTTATTTTCTACCCGCTGTGCTAACCATTGCCTCGAGTATAATACAGATTGTCACTTGTGCTATAGCCAAACATGTCATCAATTATATCCCTTGAACACTAAAGGTCACGGTGTTGCTTCTTGTAATCCTTAAGAGCATTCTATAGCAATCCCGGCCGTCTCTCCTCTATTTTCTGCATAGTTACTGCAGAAAACGAGCAAATGCGGAATGTGCACAATTTTAGTTTATCACTAATACTAACAATAAGATTCAAGATTGCATCAAGTACAGTTATATCATACTTTCCGTAAACACCTATTTACGTTTATGGCTCTCTTACTAATCTTCAAGTTCTATTCAAAACTGCACGGACAGAAAATGTAGGAAGATGCATCGTTTTATAAATTGGTACGAGTTGTAATTCCCTGCTCTATATATTTCCCGATATATAACTCCTGGAATGCAAATGCTGATAACTCCTTTAAAGAAATTTGTTGTGTAAATGAAAATCCAACAGTGATTAATGTAGTTTAGTAATTATGGAGATGCATGTCTTGCGTAGAGACGGAAAAATACTACAATGTTTTTAGCAAACGGTTATGATATTTTATGCATTCAAAAATTAAAAAATAAATACAAATCGTCAGAATTCTTTAAGGCCACGAGGCAAACCGACTTGAAATATAATAATAAGCTAGTTTTGATCGTACGCGTAGGGAATGAAATTGTGTCGAAAAAGAAATCGGTTTTGCCATTAGAATATATTAGAAAACAACGGGGTTTATAATGCATGTAAAAATAACTATCCGACGTTGTTGAATATGGATATAGGACTGAATGAGGTAGGTTTCATGTTTTGGGTGTAGGAGAAGGGAAGTAAGAGAAGGAAATACTTTAGCCCACAAGTTGAGTTTGACAGGGCGACAACAACAAAAGTTGAGACTGTTATGGTGAAATAACGTGTTCCTAGTTCCATACGGAAAGTTTGAAAATTGAAATAGAAGTTAATGTTAGAAATTAGGGGGAATAGCATAAATATTATAATTAAACCTTCCGGTTAGACACGATTACAAATTATAGAATATCTGAATAGGAAAACATTGGTTATGGGAATTTTTAAGTTGGGGGAGCTGAAAGACAGAACAGACTGAGCTGGACAAACTTTTGTAACAGACTTGAAAGAATTTTAATAATTTAGTTTGTCCCTCCCAGTTGAGGTTGCGTTTCCAGAATTGTTTACATTGTGCGAGTGTTTGGAAGGAGAGCTATGGTATTACTTGTCTGACACAAAAATTAGTATAATTGGCTTTGGTTGAACTCTGCCCTGTCTCTGTTGCTCACAGGCAAGAAGCGTGCCGAAAAAAGTCTTCTCCCACTACTAGTGACTAGTATTGCGTTGGAGTATCGTCGCAAGGCACACAAGTGGCTATACATAGGCGGCTCTTGAATTTGCGTAGGCAAATGTTCCGCAGACAAGGATCTAACATAAAAGGAGGAAAGTTGTACAATTATTTCTGGTGGTGGTATGTCGGTGCGGCGGTCTGTTTCCAATGGGGACTCGCTCCACTGAGTCTACACTCTACACCATTCTTTCCTAATAACATAATGAATCAGGTTCACTGTTGACTTGGCTGGATTGGTTCTAATGTCGCCTTTAGCCCTCTCCACCAACAAAAGCCAAACAGTCCGTTGACAATGAAATGAGTGCCGTGCCACTGCAAAAGTATCCCAACTCTGTCCACTCTCATTTCAATAGAAAAGAGAAATTTTCCCATCTGTTTTGCAATGCAAAGTTCGCAAAGTCGCTTTTCATTGTTTCCCACTCTCTTCTGTGTTTGTGCACTGTGCCGCTGTGTGATTTGATAATCTTCAAGTTGGGAAACATTTAATACATAGCTATGTGCCTATTGTGAGTGGATGGATTCCAAGAATTTAATGCGAGAGCCTCAACAAAAGAAAAGAACTATTTAGTCCCTAGATTGGAGATTTCCAGAAACTGATAATTTTTAATGATGAGGACTAAGGAAGTTTTTATGGACATTTTTAGAGATAATCGCACTGTGCTCCCCTCTAGTAAACACTCCCAAATTCTAGTATCTATTATGAACACTCATGGGCAATTATCATAATTTCAAACCTCTTATGTACTTTCAGGCCTAGTTGGAGCTCAGCATCTGATAATTACATTCTCACATCCCGCCGTTTCTCACTTTTTCCCCTCGCTTGCTAACAACCCAAAGCCATCTGAAAAACTACTAACCTAATAATACAGAGAACTTCTTTCAAAGCACGACACACACATTTACATAACTGTCTCATCGTCCAAAGGAAGGACTTTTACTTCCACTCAAATACGTTCATCTCTCCCACACTATCTCTCAACATCCTCTCATCCAACCAACCAACTGCAATCAAACCAAATTATCAACGGAGGAACTCAATTAGGAATTTTATGCTCCAGCAGCCTCTTAACTGAAGGTACGTCTTACCAAAATAAATGTTTTCTTAGTTTTTACTCTCTATTAAGTTGAGCAGCAACTTTCACTAATACTATTTTACTACGTCTCTCATTATAATTCCTATTAAAAACGCATTTTTTATTGAAATTATTGTCTTTATCGAATTATTGAGATTATCGAATTCTAGTAAGAGATTATTTATAAAAAATACAGCGGAATACCGCCATTTTATAAGTGCATGCGAATAAATCACTGAATCAGATAAAATTATCCTTCATAAGGGTTATCAACTGTTATCATTTTATTTTTGGCTCCCAAGACATGTTTGTTCATGCAAGTGTACCTAAACAAAAAGTCTGATTATATAATTACAAACATATTACCTACTGTAATTGTACATATTCTTTTATCTTTTGTGCCCAGATTCAGATGTAGGTTAAAAAAAAGGTCAGACTTAATATAAAAAATTAATCACGAATTGAAATAATAAAAAGTTGAAGTTGTAATCTTGGAATGCTAGTGAAGACATGGTTTTACATGCACAGCCACGCGTACTGAAAAAAAAATATTAAAGAAAAATCAGAGCTCTTCCATCGGGTTCATTGATACTAAGATTAGAAAACCACAAAAAATGTCAGTAACACTTTCATTCACATAAAATGGCCATTTGGCATTTGGTAGTTGTGAAAAGTTTTCAAAAAGTTTAAAAATGATAGAGGACTCAGAAAATGGGCTTTGGATGGGTTGTTAAGATTTAAAATTTTGAAAGGAGTCGAGATTTAGTTGGCAGTTTAGAAATGTAGGAAAGTGCATAAGGTTTCTTCTGGGCTACTTTCTTTTACATTCATGCTAAACTGCTTTCTACCGTGATGTGGGCGAAGTAGCGTTGTGTTTGGCAAGTTGATACCTCCGTAGAAGCAGGATAATAATATTCTGAACATACATTATGCATGTTTTAAGTTTTGACCTTTCATGGCAGTCAGTCTCAGTTTATTGTGTGCTTCTGCTCAAAATATTTATGTAAATATGTTCAAGTTCCTTTATTTGCACATCAAATATTCAAATCCAATAAAGTAACATCCACATAAAATAGTATGTACCGCCAGCATAAATTAGTCGCCTACCTACATACAGCAAATATTCAACAAAGGATTTAGTAAAAGTTCTATTTGTGCTAAAGAAGCTTTACGCCAATATTATATACACGTTAGACCTTCTCCTTAATGTTTATACATAATGAAATGAATAGACTTTCGTTTGACAGAAACGACACTACGATGTTTCATGCGGCATGCAGCATATGGGACGAAAATGGCTTCGAAAGCCTTTTGCTGTTCTGGCACTCTGACTACTGTTAGTTGTAAAACGTACACTCCTTATTTCATAAATCAGCTCTGAAATAATAATTTCTATTGTAGATTTTTAAAGGATAGTTTAAAGCCCTCAAATGACCAAGCTAAAGGTCGTAACTGTAAAAATCATGATTTAAACAAAACGAGTAGAGCAATGAGATGCACGTTTTTGAAATTTTCTCATATTTTTCGAGGATACTTTGATCAACACTTCCAAAGTTATAACTCCATATGATAAAAATTTTGGGGTTTGTGGAGTGGGAATAATGCATTGGAAAAATGTATTTTGAATTTTTCTGCACACTTAGAAAAAGATAGTTGGAACCCTCAGTTCAAGGTGCTCTCAAGATTTTTCTCTACTTTTTTTGATATTTTTTGCAACTCCCTACGTTTTCTCAAAATGTAGAATTTTGCGATTTTGCAACTGACAAACGACAGTAGCGGGTAGTAACAATGGCTATAAGCTGTTCAATTCCACTCTCCTTTTGTCTGCCTTGTGAAATAGACTTACGTTATTTGTACTCACACTAAATATTTTATCGCACAATATAATCTACCATCTCAAACTTCCCACTACTCCTTAAGGTTGCATGCATGGGAACTAATGGGAAGGCTGATTATTTATAGTCCTAGTTTGACTAATATAATTTGTAGTACATATGTAATGTGGGGGAATAGGGATTGCAAATAATTCTACATAAATGCTAGCCTCATTCTATTCCAAATTACAAAGTACCTTGTCAATATTTAATTGGCGGTTTTAATATTTGATGAATAATTGAGATACTTTTGAAGTAAATACCGATATTAGTTACAGCCTACATGTACTGGATTTATATTTGACGCATAGTGAGTTCTGGCTAAATATCTATGACGCAAACAAAATGTAGCAGAAGTTTTAACATGGCAAAAATTTGATTTCACAGAATGTCAGAAGTCACATTTGAAAGAAACAGCAATAATACCTTTATTCCATAAAAGACTTTCTCTCTCCCATTTCTCTTTTATATTCTTTCGTCAACACAATCCTATGATGGGCCAGGAATTTAAAATCTACTTTCGCCAGTCAGTAAAAGGGAAATGCAGCAGAGCATTACATACAGCTTACATATACTTTGCAGTTACATGGAAAATAAACTATTGCTGAAAACGTATATACTGCTTTAGAGAGACCTCAATTATTTATTTATTTGTTTACATATTAGACAACTTTCTCCATGTACAAGATGCTTTTACATTGCCGTATAAATTGAGATTAGCTTGGAGCTACTATTTTTACACTATCCGAGGTTTTTATCTGATTGCCATTAGCATAACGCATATACTATTTCTATTAATATCACAATTAGGTATTAATATCACAATTATAATATGTTATGTTAAATTCCTTTCCTATTCAATAACATTTACATGATTTAAAAGCTATAGTTTGTGTTGTAAAATTTGTTTAAAGGATTTTGGGCAAATTCCTGAAGAAATGTAGGAATAATGTGACCAAATAATAAGTAATCATAGATGACTTTCTAGGAATTATATTTTTTTACCAATTATTATCAAAAAAGAATGGACCTCGTTGTAGTCCTTCAGAGATGACATGCATGACATATCAATGATGGTTTATAAGAGAGAATGAAATTTTGTTCTATTTTTGAGTGTTGCTTATTAATTACGCAGATGTCTTTTGTACGCCAACGGTATTGTATTGTTTACAATTGAATAATGATACTGTTGAACCACCTGGCTCAGTTAAGCGATTATGCTGTACACAGGGTCAAAGTGAATTGGAGTTACGGTCAACTGAGTGGACGTCAAAAACGAGCTAAAGGTAAACTTTTACTTTCTATCTTATTTATTTTTCATGTACTCGAGTTACAACAGGTAAAAAGTAAAAAGAAATTGTCGTCATTCAAGAAAAGTCCATATGCTCAAAAACAATGTCATTATAAACAATTACAGGAAAACAAACAAAACATTTAGTGTTTGTTTTGTCGTGTGTTGTTGATTTTGTTAGTTCAGTCTATTTTCTTTCATGCAAACATACAAAACTATGCAGACGTATAATTGTTTGAGAATTTCAAAGCTGCGTGTAACTTTTCGGGTAAATTTTAGTTCTACGCTGCATAAAATATTGATATTGAATGGTAGTGCCTAACACAATTAGCGTGGATTTCTGTCAAAATGATTTAAGAGAGCTAAGGAATTTAACATTTGGTAGTTGTGTGTTTACTTACAGGAAGATTAAGATCTCGGAGGAGACGATAGAGTATTTGCGGATACTTTCTCTACGTTTAGTTGCTCTCGCATTCACGGCGCAGGATTCGCACGGACAAAGTTGTGAATCGCGTAGTGAAAAGAGAAAAGTGAGTCATCAGACTCATCAGTTAGCATTCTGACTTTGTTGCCCTGCCACGGCTACCGGATTCAGGCTCCTCTCTCACTCCAACTCGATAGACTGGTGCAGAAATATTTTGTGAGCATTGCTCTGTGGCTGTCTTAGGATGTGACAAGTTTTAGTCGGAAGCAGTTTGTTGTGGTTGGAGAGCAGTCTGCATGGATATGAAGTTGAGCCGAGATTCTGGGGGAGTGCCGTACCTAAATGCAACTTGTGATGAGATTTTCGATTTGGTGGAGTGGAAGGATGCCAAAGTCTTGGCTTCCCTCCTCATCCTCGCCTGTATCAACGTTGTGGTCATTGTGGGCAACTGCTTGGTCATCCTCGCCGTCTTCATCAGCACTAAGCTCAGGACGGTCACGAATCTCTTCATTGTGTCACTCGCAGTTGCTGACCTCCTGGTCGGACTCGCTGTCCTCCCCTTTTCAGCCGCATGGGAAATTTTTGATATCTGGCTCTTTGGAGAGCTCTGGTGCTCCATGTGGCTTGCTGTTGACGTTTGGATGTGCACAGCATCCATACTAAATCTTTGTGCTATCAGGTAACCCTAATTTATAGAACATTACTCTGTCGACCATTATCCTCCTCTAATCTCTATCAACACTCTTCAAATTTATACAACTTTGAAATTTTCGACATAATATGAATCGTGGGAAACGCTATAGTCACTTTTCAATTCATACGCTACATTGTAGCTTCTTTCAAATCAATTTGAAATTTTTGTGATAATTGGAACAATAATATGTCGTCCGTCGGATGCGCTTGATAATTATCTGTAATTTATAATTTATAAATTTATCTGGAAATGGAGCTAGAACAAATATTTTTGCATGACAATTAATACGTTTATTTTTAACGGTGGTTCATTAATTGAGAGAAGATGAAATATTTTTTCAAAGTTGAATGAAATGTCATACAAGTGGATTGCTTGGAACTTGTTTCGTGTAAAAATTTGAAGTTTGACCGCAGCGTTTTAAATGATTTAAAATGTCGCAACTTTCCCTAAAATGTAATTTCTTTTACAGTCTGGACAGATATGTTGCGGTGACGCGTCCCGTGACGTATCCTAGTATCATGTCATCAAAGAAAGCCAAGATGCTAATTGCAGCAGTGTGGATCCTAAGTTTCCTCATTTGCTTTCCACCCTTGGTTGGGTGGAATGACCGAAAAAGAACATTTTCTCTTGCTGCTAACTCAACAGCTACTGGACAATCCACGATTGACCCGATCACAGGACTTTCTCAGGAGCAACCTTTGTTGGAAGATTGTCCGCTTACATGCGAACTAACGAACGATAAGGTATTTTATCTTGTCGCCCTTCTTAGAAACCCCAAAAGCTTTTCCCACTCTCAGATTAAGGCCTTAGCTAAGAAAATCCATTTATCAGCTCCACATATAATTCTTTGGCAGTTTTTGTGGAATATTAGGCTAGGCATTGTCTACGCTAAGAAAATATACAGCAGTCGTTCACCTCTACACCCGCTTCTCACTCACTCACTTACTCAGTCTATTTGTAATGATAAAAGGATAACTAAAATACCAATAAAATAAATAAACTGAAAGTGCAGCCAGGTGGTCAAACAAAACATTCAGTCCAAGTGTTGTATCATGTAGAAATACTTATGCTACTCAGCTTACAGTTGCATAAACAAATGACGCCCCTCTACGCTATAATTAGAGTTAGGAGTAGATTGCCTATTATAAAGAAAAAATGTTAATTTTTTACGAGCTCAGCAATAAAGAATAAATAAGAGATAAAAGCAAAGATGAGCAAGAAAAGAATAATGTCTATTTCTTGAGAGCACCTGACATTCAGGCTTTTAACTAGGTACTACTTTTAACTAGTGTTTTGTAGGAGTCAAACATAAAGTCATAGATAAAAAGACTAACTCCCCTACTCAACACTTTTTATGAACGTTGTTAATTTTTATGAAAATAGGTAATTTCAGCAACATTTCAGGTGTTTATCTAACATTTAACTTGTAGTAGTCGATAAAACGTTTTTATATGATTCAGAATGGCTTCCTGTCGTTTATAGCGCTATAATAAGTAAATTCAGTATCACTTTTAAAAATAGTCTAACACCATGAGCAATTTTCTAATGGTTTGTCAGAAAACAAATTCCTGGTTTACTAGTGGGAGTAGCCTCTTTAATTCTTGACGAAAATAGTATTCTGACAATCATTATTTCTGGAATTCATAAACCGAAACCCAACCAGAAATACTCCATAAGCCTCAAAGTGTGAGCAATGTGGGGTTAAAAGAGCCACATTCCCACCATCATCCGCTTGGTTTGTACGTGAACAACCTGTTACTTGGGCCTGGATATTTTGGAGGCCTTGCTACATCATATAACACTCAGAAGGGATAAAGGAATAATAACATGCAGGAAAAATCTCAGGAAAGAATTATCTCATGTCATCATTTAGAAAGGATTATTTTTTAAATTACGGCGGATTAACAAAAGAAATAATTGTTAGAATCGTATTGGATGGAGTTTATATAAATGATTCTAGATCAGAGTTTCTTGTGATTTGGAAAAGAGCTGTAATGTAGAGCAGAAATAACAGTTGGGAATGAGGTGCAGTGACGTAGAGATGAGCTCTTTAAAAAGGAAGATGTTGTAAATACTAATAATAGATTATCAGTCTCGTTACCTTAATCGCCCTTTTGATATCCGTTCCTTTGTGTCTTGTAGGTAAAGGCACAAGTTTATTATAAATTGGAACATGAAAGGCTAATGATGTACTTCCTTTTAATGATTGACGATATCTTTGAGATCAGAAGTTTTCCTCGAAGGAGTTATATGAGGGAAGAGAAGAATAGTGATCCCATTTCCATGAATTGATTAAAAATGGTTAACCAAGGTCTTGGGATTTTCAACTTGAGGTCTCAAGTAGTTTCCGCAGTTTATAGTGCGTGCAAAAAAGAATAGAGAGAGAGAGCTAGAAAGTTAGCAGATGTCTCGCAACTTACGATCCCAATACAAAGTTTGAGCAACTATTTTATGTAGTTGGGAAAGTTATGGGTTTTTATTTTGTAAAAGGGTTACGTCGTCTACTCGGCAATTGGATCCTTTTTTCTCCCCATGTTCGTTATGCTGTTTTTTTACTGGCGGATTTACCGAGCGGCTGTTGAAACGACGAGGGCGATCAACCAAGGATTCCGCACTACAAAAGGGTCACGACTTCTTGGAACTCGTTTCGAAGAGCAGAGACTTACATTAAGGATTCACCGTGGAAGATCCGTACAAAGTCATCACCGCTCCAACTCTCCTAATCCGATCTCACCAAATGGACGATTGCATTCCCAATCTGCCCGGTTACCTCGCAGCCGATCTCATGAGAGAATCAAGGTTCATCTCACTCCACCACCGCGTGGTATGTCCTCCAATTCAACTCACTCCTACTTTCAATTTACATCCTCCTCATTAATATCAACATATGCTTTAAGAGGTGTTCTACACTAATACCATTTTTAAATATTTAATTCAAATCTGCGAGGCTAGTTAAGAATGTTTTAATGCGTACCAGTGAAAAGCTTTTGCGCTTTGATTTCCATGACAATAAAGTAGGTAGGGAATTTTGAGAATTAGAATTAGGGCTTGGGAATTGGATTTTTCCATTTTAAAGCCCAAAAGTATTGTGGGAAAGTAAGTGTGGCAAAACTGATGCGCATAGAATGTCTTTGTATTGTGTACTACGTAGTTGTAATTGAAGGATCTGATGACTAATTTGCTTTTTAACTACAGGTAAAAGGCAAAGCGACTGTGGGGAGACTGAATACTCTAAGACAGTTGTTATAATTAAGTTGAGAGAGAGAGAAAGATATTGTTGTTATCATTAGGCTCATTTGAGCCAGGAGAGGGAAGAGACAGACATTTTGGTAAACCAACGTCTGAGGTTTGAAATTCAGAGCGGAGGCAATTTGACGATGCCTCAGCTAATTAGAAGAAAAACAAATCCAGTAGAGCTATTCCCTAGATCCTTTTTGATAGAATATTGTGTAGGAGAGGACGAGGATTTTATTTGCGCATCAAAAGATTTTTCTACCTCCTCTGCAAACGGCAAATTTTTCGCTCGAGGAAATACATTTTGTTTACCGGAATTCATTTCTAACTAGGTAATTGCTGAGAGACTTGGGGAGAGGATGAAAGACACATTCTTCCTAGGCACACATTGTGTTATTTCTACGTGACGACAGTACAATCCTGTCACAAATATCCTTAAAATCTTTTTCTTGTAGGAGTCCTTTAATTTTTAAATTACGCAACTAAGTAGACTGTGTACATAGGAAATAAAAGAGTTAATCCCTGTCTCTATTCCACTAAAGCAAAACTAAGTTTAGACCGATGACATTTTCCTCGAAATTTCACATCCTATATCATCAGAGCTACTTTTTATGGTCCAGCAACGGCAGGTTTTTCGCGAAACTAACTTGTTCTATATAGAAACTGATATTATACACTACCGAAAGGGCTTATTAGTGTTCAGGGAATACAAAGGACTGGGGGTTGTAGGCTTTTAGTTACGCTTTAAGCAGCCATCGTAATGATATTCTAATGAGGTTGTTTACTGCTTCCAGGTAAATACTAGCTCATTTAGTAGCATAATGTTTCATAAACATGTTATTTTAATATTTCGTTACTAACTACGTTCCTTGCTCTCAAATCAAAATCATTAGATACGACTATAATGAAAAAGCAGGGAACGATGCTTAGTATTGGCTAAGAAATGCTATTTATAGATTCTCTTTCGTCAGAGAAAAACTCTTGCCTTTTAATTTTCTAAATGTGGGTGTTTCAAAGGCTGAAATAAATAAAGGAAATTATGCTTTGGCAGCATTTACAGCTGAGGCTGATTATATAGAAAGCTTTTGTGATGTTGTAAAGTACGAAAATTTTTAATCAAACATTTTTTCAATTAAAGTTGAGAAATAAATGTTAAAGTCGACTCGTAGATATTTTAAAATCTAACCTTGTTAGCTGATTATAGGAGTAAGATGTGAGTGAGATCTTCAATGTATTTTAGCTCAAGATAAAAGGAAGTATTTGCATAAATGATAAAGAATAGTTGAAATTATTGGGAGACCTTTAACTCTATAATTCAACAGTATGATAGAGAAATATGAATCATTATCACAGGACATGAATTCTTTCAAACATTTCCTTAGCTTTGTAAAGAATAAAAGATGAAACTTGAGCTCTGCAATTTCCTATTTTTTCTAGGAAAATAGGAAAAGCAATTAGAGTAAAGACAAAGGACTTGGAAATATCTAAGAGGGAGCATCTGGTAGACTAATTTTTTGCTATTAGCCAGTATACATTTATAATTGTCTGATGAAATAAGAGAACAAAAACGGACTTCGTAGATGTTTCAGCCCTGGCTTATTTACTGAATATAGTTGGTGATCCAATGGATGCATGTATTGTAGGGGAAAGGTGGAAAGCTAAGCTTGTAAGTTAATTGAAGATAAAGCTAAGCAAAGCAATCGTGCATCCGTTTCCGTGGAAAGGAGGAAAAAAGTTGAGTAAAAACGATTTTAGGGAAGGAGAGGGAAGGATGCTAATGTTAGTCCAGGGCCAGAGAACTAACTAGATATTTGCTGGAGGAATAGTTTCATATAAAAAAGACGGATATCCTGGATATGTGAATGTTATGGAAGTAGGGAACATTAGGATAGACACGTTAGACGCTCTTCCAAATGGAGACAGGTATGGATGTGGGGATTCCTCTTAGTTCCGACTGCAATTGAGGACTCCTCGCTTTGATTTTTTTCTCGTCTCGATTCTCGACGATCTCGTTTGCGAAGAAGAGCCTTAATAATGCGAACGTGGACGAAGCTGGGAAGTTAGCTAGCCCAGCTATTTTATGCTATTTACTACTGTCCCATGTCTCTATCCTAATTCTGGGCATGTAACTCCACTCTTATATAATAATGCACAGATACGTTGACCTGCGACCTGACTATCTATAGAACAGGTCATCCTATACATCAGTAGTAGGAGTAAGTAGCATCTATTTAGTAACCCTGTGACACTCGTTTTTTATTACGTGACAAAGAATCAACTTATGCTGGAGAGGGAATGGAGCTAAGAGGTACAATATCCTAAAAGAAAGACTAAGACTACAAGTCTTGAAGCAGACGAAATCAGGAACTGTCTTTTTTACCTTCTCCTGCCGTAAATGATCAGGTAGAATCCCATGCAATCTCAGCCAGTAAATCATATTCTATAGAATAGGACTGTTGAAAAACAACAGGGATTTTTGGACCTTTTCAGAGAGCTACGGTTGCGCCACGCGGTTTTCTCTTTAAAAAGTAAGTATATGTAAGTAGTCTTTGAGGATACTTTGTCTCCACTGATATCCTCTAGGAGAAAGTACCACACTTTAGTGTAAGTTTCAGTAGGAAAGTGGCTTTAAGACACAAGACGTGAATAGAAAGTGATTCTCGCATGGTAAAGAGCCGGATATTGTGATTGTGAATGAAGGAGATGTTCAGTTCTTGCAGATGCCACTGCTTTCCTTTCCTTCTTAGAGTGGACAAATTAGAGTACATGAGATGAAAGCTAAAAAAAGAAATCCTTCAGACACAGGAAAACTCAGTAGCCTTACCTCACAACCGACATAAAAACCATTGTACACAATTATATGTCACTGTTTGCGCGGCAGTTTAATTTGGTGTAACCTCGAAGATTTTCCCAGCCTTAACAAACAGTTTATATAATTAAGATTGCACAGCATAAACTCTCCCGCTCCCGAATTTTTCCAAAATAGCAAATCTTTTATTGGTAAAGAAAGGAAGATATATTTTTTTTTAAATCTGCTAATATTTAATTTTCATTGAGTCCCAATATTTAAGGACGGGCAAACACGAGTTGTTTAATTGAAGTAAGTGTTTGATGTGTAATGATGCTAATATTATGCTGATTATAGGAAAACGAGCGACTTCTTTCAGGCCACGTCACACGAACTTCAATTCCAGTTTTGGACCAAACGGGAGGCGGGCTGGTCACCATTTGACGGCATCTGGCAGTACGGCAGGGGGATCTCCTCTCCCACCAAGGCAAATTGATCAGCTAAACTTGCCAGTGGAAGAAAAACGTCGCCAAGTTCACGGGAGTGAGTCGGAGTCCTCCACTCCCTCGCCCTCGCCAACCATGAACACCACCAAGTATGAAACTCTGAGCAGCAGCTCCACAGAAGAAACGAAACCAAAACTGATTTCCAAGATGGGAAAGAGAAATATTAAGGCCCAGGTGAAACGATTCCGGATGGAGACGAAGGCGGCAAAGACTCTCGGTAGGTTAAACAAATTGGAGATCATACATAAGGAGAATTACGTGAGGCTAATCCCGTATTATGAGTGACGATGAGATTGCCACGACTGAAAATAGATTTTCTCCTACCATTACCATATAGACTACGGGGCTCTTTGTAACATTAATAAGCCAACGACAACCACTGATATAACAAAGTTACGGAAGCGCCATCCCATAAAAGAGAGGTCCGAGAAAGTCACTAAAAACATAAACTATCCTCAAGAAGGGTCCTGACAAAATACACCGCTTCACAGCTTTGAGACTTTCGGGTGTAACGCTAACCTATCCTAAAGAAAAATAAATATGCTCCAATGTGGGACGTGTTTGAAATTACCCGAAAGTCTCCAAGCGGTGTCTGGGCCCCTCAAGAACATGTTTAAAATATTAGAACTATACTTACCTCAATCCGTTTAAAGATTTTTTTTGAAGTTTTGTCCCCCTCTAATTTTTTGCCATTTTTAAAAAGAAACATTTTAACTTCAAGAAATGTCCAACATTTGAATAAAATGTTTCCAGGATAAATAAAAGTTTTTTGAAAGTTTTTTCAAAATGAAGTTAATTATTTCTTTTTTATCTCTTAAACATGTGTATACGAAATCGTAACAAATTATATCAACCATTTAAGAAAGTATTGATAGTTGGACGGACTGAACGTTTGTATGAAGTGCCTCCACTGGTAATAATACGGCGATGTGCACATGTAGAGATGATTGTGTATGATGGAAGATGGAAGGAGGATTAGGTATGTAGCTTTGGACGGGACTCTTTGGTGTTGGTTAAAGTGCCACATGTTGAGAAGCACTTAGAACAGAGATGAATAATTATATTAGAGTTAATGCTGTTGCCGTTCCCGGAATTAAAGTGTCATTTTGCAACTCTGCTCTTTGGTTGTAGATCTGGAAAGGAGTAAACTGCACTAGGCACCATCAGCGCCCATTCCCTTTGCTGGAAATTTCTTAATGTTTGTTCAGCAGTGTCGCCTCTTATCTTTAGATTTTATGTCCCTGTCTGAGTCATGCTCATGTAATGGGATTTGTAGCTGTCGAGGGGTAACTTGAACAACGGTGCAATTGAAAATCTACTAGTCAAAGGAACATCAGTGAAAGTGAAGTGAAAGTAGTAAAGGGGAAAGGAATATTCCACTGTATGGCACAGATGTGCCGAAGCAGTTGCATTTCTCCATGCGAGACTTGAATCTACTAATTTCAGAGGAAATTCCTTTTATTTCATCTGTTCTTTCTCATTAAATAACTTAGGACAAGTAGCTAGAGAATGTCTTTTAGGAGAGACACGAGTCAAGCCCTCGGCTGCATTAGTCCAATGTGGCGTCCTTACAGATGCCAGAGATCTAGCCCCTGCCTACCTACTAAACCACAGAGACAGGAAACCAATAGCCTAATTATTAGTAGGTACATTGCAATGGCTATTCAAATGTTATATGGTAGTTCCCAGAACCCGGTCAATCCACTCCACTCTGGATATCACCATGTAGCAGGTCAAATGGAGAAAGAATATTCTGATTCGGAACAAATTCCCTAAAGATTAGCTCTGGAGGCTTAATGCATGTTTTATTTGACCTTTCTGATTTTCAAACAACTGAGAGTTCGTGACAGACAGGGAATACAAACGAAGAAGACCAAACGCTCCTTTGCACATTCCAAATTTATTTATAATTCTCTCTCGGTGGGGTTTTTAAAAAAAGAGAAGGTGGATTACTATGGACATATTAGAGATGCTATAACAAGCCAAATCAGAAATTCAGAAATACTATTGTATTCCAGATCGTTTGAAAAGAGCTCCTATGGCGTCTAATTTTCACTAGAGATACGACTACGACAGCGTGTATTAAAAATTTTCTGTGTACATTGACAGGAATTATCGTGGGAGGATTCATTGTGTGCTGGCTCCCATTTTTCACAATGTACGTCATCAGGGCATTCTGGCCGACATGCATTCCTCCTCTACTTTTTTCCATTTTGTTTTGGCTCGGATACTGTAACTCAGCTCTAAATGTAAGTCATCGTCGTTTTAATAACGTTAGTATTTGCTAGTGATGAGGGGAATTCAATCAGGCCAATCAAATTAATGCAATACTTTTCGTCTGTATTGAACAGCCTTGTATCTACGCCCTGTTCTCCAAGGATTTCCGTTTCGCATTCAAGAAGATCATTTGTCGATGTGTGTGCCGGAAAGAGAAAAAGCAACAAATTCAAGTCGTCCCAATTTTCCTGTCATCTTTGGGTGATGACAGTGAAGGTAATAATGACCAAGGATCCGACTCTCGCTAGTCAATCATTAAAATACAAATTGAATCTGACGTTCTTGCAAATCATATATACTCATAATTATATGCAGAAATGACTTACCTCCTCTCTATGTTATTGTCAGTGGTATAAAAACGTTAGTTAAAAAAGAGAAATGTCCTATGTACTTGATACAGATAATAGTGAATGTCAATCTATATATTATAAAAAAAAATACTATTCCTAAATGTATGTATCTCTAATGTACATCATTTTATTTATGTACGTCTTTGAGTCTCATTTTATATGTGCCTGCACTTACCTATTATCCACACACCTTATTGTACACTTGTCTGCGTAACATTCGATGAATTACACCTCGCTCTCTCTCTCTCTTCTCTTTCTAATGTCATCTTCCCAATGTAGCATCCCATTTTTGTTATTAAATGAAAGGGGAGTCTCAGAATCTTTTATGATGCAACGTACCTTATCCTCCTACTACACTGTACCTTGCCTGGTGAACTAAATCTACTTTGTACCTTTTCTATACTCAAGTCCACATAATAGTTATCGATCCATGTTCAAAATAAATAAAGAGGCAAAAAATCAGCAACATACTTAGGTACTATACTACACACTCTTAACATAATATTATATAGACGTACGGAAAATCCTCATTATATAAGACATTCCTGTTGACGGCATGATAAATATTTGCAAGCTTCAACAACTCTTGAAAATGTACATAATTCCCAACCTACCCAATCACTTACCTCGCTCTCGTTCTACTCTCTCGCAAAACTACAAGACTCAACACATCGTTAGACCCCCCATTTACATAGAGAAAATAATGTTTGTTGTGAACCGAGGGCAATTTCAAAATAGTTACTTGTGTGTGATGTCAAATGTATTTATTAATGAGTAGAAACTATATGCTCTGCTAACTTATTTACATCAAGGTTTACTTAGCTGGTATGCAAACCCATTTAACAAAATATCCTTAGAATCCGCTTATATTCTTTTGCGAGCGTTGGTTTTTTACCCGTCTTTCGAAACTTTACCACCTCTGAATTTTTTAAATAGATGAAGTTTGGGGTCCGGAGTAAAAAAAATCAATATGCCAACGCTAAAAACTCTAAAAAAAAGTAAATAACTGCAAAAACTATGAAAAGAAGAAAAACAGCCACCCCTCTCGACATTCAGCAGGGATTTTTAAAGTGGATTGTCTCGAATATTCTCTCTTTGTCGAGAGACTACTATTACTTCAGTAGGACTTCTACCAAAAGCAACTCAGCGAATTGAATTATTTTCGTTTGAAATAAAAATAAGCGACGTCTATCTAATAAATATTTGCTATCAACTAAGTAAGTCTTATGTTTGTATGATAAAGTGTGTTATTGTTGTTGATCGTGTTTTAGGGGTTCTAACAAAATACATTACAGTCTGTGTAACTATCAATAAGACTTTAGCACTCGTAAAAATTGTTATCCAATTATCTTTATGGCGATAATGGTTTGTGACTTGTCATGTTAGATGTACTTATCACCTATGAACAGAAGTAAAAGTTGTGCAATCCCTCATCTTACGTTACTCAATTCCTTCCCTGTGCAAGTGGAGCAAGAGAAATTATTGTAATATGACACCCATGGTTTCGTTTCGGAAATACCGCTATATATATTTCTCAAGTGGGAAAAGTGGGAAGCTAAAAGTGCAAGTGGGTGGGAAAATGGGAAATGGAAGAAATGAGTGAGAAATTAAACATTTACACACATAGAGAATATAAGCTCTTCCTGTAGAGTGCTAATAGCATCATATTCATTCTATAGCTTCAAAGATAAAGTCCAACGGTGATATCGCCACACCCCATGGAATTGCATAGAGTAAGGGGCTAATACAGGATGCTTTACACACTTATTGTTGTATTTAACCTCGTTTTACTCTATGCATTTTCTTTGGTCTCAAATAGCTTCAAGGTACCACGATAGGTACCGGACATTAGTGTACTGTATTTATTATTCACTTATTATTGACAAATTGCATTTGTTTCGTAATCTCATCTCCTCGTGTTTCGTATACTGATCAGCATCATACTGATCACTATCACTAAAGATAAAATAGTTTTTGCCCGCTGATAGTTTTCACAAACAGCTACATAATATTAGCTACATCATCTTCCCTATTCGTTGAACTGAACCTGTGACCTGCCAATGAAACTTTTGTCGTTTGTTGTGAACAAATGTTTATTTATTTAAGCTTTGCTTGATTAGATTTACAGCAGATAGTAAAAAACAGTTGTCAAGCACTGAATTTCTTGAGAAAGTTGCCATTGATGATCATCGTAATATTTTTTAATACATGGGAATATTATGACACTCACCGACTCAAAAAATGACAATGTTATTGTCAATATTTATGTTTAAATGTCAAGATTACCTCTGGGTAGGTACCTCAGCAGCCAATCGGGTTATTTTCCCATACTTCACAGATATTTCACAATTTCCTGTTATTTCCCACTTTCCCCACGTTTATGGTAAATGGGAATATTCGAAACTATGAGGACACATGCACACATTTCTTTCAGCCTCATGAAATATAAATTCCGCAGTCTAAGATAGAGAATGAAAACTGAATATATGTACATAATATATACTTGCTATATAATACACTTAACCTCAATAGAATTTCTAGTGGACACGTCACTAAATAGCCGTTGGAACAAATATCCACTATTTTGCTATATCATATTATTATCTTATAATCTTTGCCAAATGTTATATGAGATTTAGTTAAAATTATACAGAATTGTCGCCGCACAACAATGAGCCGTTTTTTTTTTAAATTTTTTACTGTGCCATTTTTGCTTATTTATTCTGTAAAGTGCCAAAGTTGGTGCTATTGTAAGTAATGTTTCTTGTGACAACTATTGTATGTGGACTGTTATACGATGACACGGATAAATGCACAATCTAAATGTCTAACAATTGATATCAAATTAATAATGTACATTAATGTTTTAAATAAGAAATTTTATTTCTTACAAAGTTATATTATAATTACGTATGTAGCATATTTTATATAAGTGCGCTAAATATTATCCATGTAATTTTTATTACACAATACTGGTAAACGGTTGACGCGATCCTTTCCTTAAAGCGGTCAAAATACGTCAGAATGCGGCCATGTATCCAAAATGATTTTCGTAATGCCTTGATGTTGGTGCTACGTTTGTACGTTTGCTTTAAAAGATCATAAACTAAAAGAAATTCGTTCCAAATACGTATTACATTTTACTATGTGCAACTTTTAATTAAGGAACAGAATTTTTACGATTTCACATTTAAAATATACTAACTGTTCAATTAGGAATTCAATTAGTTTTTTTCGATACATTTAATAATTATAAATCATATCAACGCAACTCTATAATTAATCATTCGCAATTGGTACAGAGCTTTGAAGTAAAAACTATGGAGTCCCACAATCCTCCCATTAAGGAAACTTTTAAATTACGCGTATTGACTTTTTTAAATTAAGTACAGTTGCTATTAAGTAAATAATATCTTAAAAGCTAACAGATTTAAGATAATTGCTCAGCAGCCATTAAAAAATTTAATTCAAATGATATTTGGAACCGTAGTCAATACAACATGAGAAGGAACTTGAGAGAATGGTTTTTGGAAATCGTTCGATTAAAACTGTGTCTACAACAATAGAAGCATTAACTTATTCGAAACTCAGCCCTTGGATTTGTATCCATTATTAAACACGCATTATGACTTCTTTTGCCTGTTTTTCCATTACAAACACTAAAATGCTTTTGTGTTAGCGTGCAGAAAGATATCTAACAACATACAGCAAAGTACCTATTACCTCTAGCTAGATGCACATTTCTTATTTAATATTATACTGTGAGCATCAAAAGTGATATATACTTCAACGAGCATTTGAAGCTTTTGGTCCTCACGGTAAAATATTATCTAAAATTATACAAGTTGTTATTCTGGTCAAAGTTCGAGCAATTGTTTAAAACATTTTTACGGTGAATTTATTTTTAAGTGAAGTCAAGTGCATTGTAATGTGCTGTGTGTTGTGTACTAGTCTTTAGATGAAATGAGATTAGACTTGTATTCATTGTCAGTATTCAAAACAATTTTGAACTAACTAACTGTCAACATATGTAATGAGTGTGTCAAACAAAACTGTGTCAAAATAATTGTATAGTGGTCTCTTATGTCGTCAACGTCAACTTAAATATTTCAATTCCATGGAATACTGATCTGTTATCGGTAAATAAAGAATGCGAATTTATGTTAAATATTTGTATATTAATGTTATATGTTAAATTGTATGTATTCTCTCTGTGTACAATATATGTAATAATAATATTATATGTACCACAATAAAAATGAATATCTATGTGTAAATTTTCTTACAACCACTTTTTTTCCATTATCGACTTGGAAAATTTATAATAAACAATACAAAATTTACATAATGGAAAAAACTTTAACATCTTCGTTTGAAAATGACATTTTAACTCAGAAATACATTAAACTTCACTTAAATGTCCCAAAATCAGTTCGAAACAAAAGACAAATTACAAAAACTCTGCTTGGATAGACAAAATTATAAAAGAACAAACAGTCTTCATACAGTGTTGTTAATTGGCAGTTTCACAGGCGTCAATCCAGTCGTTGTAGACATCGATCGGCTCAGATAGGTAGTTAATTTGAGTTTGGAAACACTCCATACAAACACGGCAAGTAATTCGCCCCGTGTTTCTAGTCTTATCCCTGCAAAGAAAATTACTTGCATTACGTTTGCACGTCCCTGTGACACATTTTCATACTTTATAACGTTATTTCAAATCTTAATCTATAGTAATTAGAAATCACTCATTGCTGATTGCTTAAGGTTTAAGTATCAGGCCAATATTACATTTCCTCGAAGATCAGCAATTTTTAATAATGAAATGCGATATTTCTCAATAGCTTCTAAGAGAAATATTTTGAATGACCTCAATTATTTTTTTTCTTAATATAACTTTCTAAATTTGCTCTCAACCTATTTATAGGCAGCCACTGGCACTTGTATGATCTTATATTTTGAGAGAAAAATCATTTTCTAATAAATATTGTCGGGAGAAAGTTTTGAAATTATGTGTATGTAATGACACATATATTCAGCTGTATTAATTTTAATGAAAAAGCAATTAAATGCAAAATAGAAATTAAATAGAAGTTTCAACTTTAAGATGTAGGCATTCAATCCAAAAGTGTCATATCTTTTTAGCGGACGCCTTATTATTGCTAGACATTTATATTCAAGTGTTAATGATGAAAAACGCCGTAATTGTGAATGCTAACTTTCATAAAAAAATAAAATATTTTCTTACATTTTTACATCACAGCTCTTTTCGTGATTGCAGAAAGGACAATTAAATTGTGTTTCCAAAGGCTCAATGGCTTTGGATTTCGTTGGAGGCTTCCTCTTACTCTTCTTCTTTCCCATTTTTCCTGTTTTTTACTGATTCACTTCAATTAAAAAGAGAAATTACGGAATTTTTGTGTGTGGGAGGAACTGTTGACGAAATGCTAAAATTCTTTGCTCAAAAGTGTACTGATACGCAGATATTTCGTTGAAGCCGCACTACCAACATGTGATTCACTACAGAGCAGAAGAGGATCCAGGCTCTGCTCAGAACAGGCGAGAGTCGAGTCGGAATAGAAACTTTTTTGATACAGTGTGCCGACGAAGCGGAGGCCGCAAATCGTTATCAAAGCCACATAATTTAATATTTAGTACCACAGGAAAAACAACATTCTAGAACAGTTGTCCTTTCAAACGATGGAAAACTGTATTACGTCATAAGTATACGAAGCATTATTTTATTCAATGCTCATTCATTCAAAGTGCATCAAAGTTCGAAAAGTCTTACGGTATGACCATGTAGGTATTAAATACTGTACTGAACTGAAATTACAGAGGGCCGGAATATTAGGCTGATGAATCAGACATGGAATTAAATGATTTAGCTGAAAAATAATAACTGACCATAGTGCTTCATTTCAAAAGTAACCAAAAAGTCATATTGTGTACATCAAAGATGTTTTTGTTCTGGTTGGATTTTTTGACACACACGGTACTCCATTTTCTTAAACATTGTTTATATGCTCCTTGGTTCTTTTCGTGAACTGTTCGGCGCGTAGCTGAAGGTAACGTCGTAGTAGTACGTCACCACATTGCAAAAGGGTATAGTGGATTTTAAGTGCAATAATTACAATCTTGTTCTTTAGGGGCCATGCATGGATAGAGAAGAACTATCTCTCAGTTAAAAGCGCTAAATATAAACATTGTGATATGTGATAAACTTCTATTCGGCACATGTTATTTCTAAAATTTTAAACTTTATCATTTCCAATATAATTAATTATTGTTATATTGTTATTTACGAAATAGAATTTATTTTGAAAGATAGTAGTGTGCTACTAAATAGTATTGCCAGTCAACAGGAGGTGCTAAAATACAGGTTGGTATTCATTTCATTCAATTTGATTGACCGAACTTTCCATTTTATTGATCCAATGTCTATGTACCATCTGTAGTCTGTGTAAAAGTACCGTAGTACCTACCTACCTTTACGTTTGTGAGATCAGCAGAAAAGTAATTATGTTCAATGTTGGATGTAGTGCAAATAATATGGGTCATGCTGATGTATAGCCATATTATGAGTCGAGAAATATTAATTGTCTAAATTATATATATTTCCCTATTTTGCATTTATACAACGTGCCGACAAACAGGCGACCGATTAATGGTTGCTGCCCTTTGCACTTACTAGCACTTTTGCCTGCACTTTTATATACATGTAAAATCATCAATGATTCAAATGTTAATTTAAAATTGAGATTGTCCGTTTTGGAATTGCTTCATCAAAATATTAATCTGAGTTAATGCTTGTGTTACATTACAGATATTTTATAAATAAACCACATAACGTCCACTTCACGGGGACTCAAGTATTTTTCTTTTGGAAGATTGGATAAACATGCAATAGTTCAGATTCGTCTATTAGCCCCAAAGAGACACAACCTAGAGATTTCAGGTATTACAATACAAATGTGTCGTGTATTACTAGTCGTCATTATTATGACACGTTTGATGAGTATGTATAATGCGTATGAAGCATAAACTAGGGTTTTAAGATGAAGGGTAGGTTAATAAAAATCATCATACTAACAGAAATCAAAAATATTAATGAAATAATTTTATTATAAGTAGAAAAGTTTCTGACTAGAATCAAAGAAACTTAGTAAACGGCAGCAAGTGTTTTTCCGTCTCAGTTTCTTTAGTATTCAGCTGTATTATTATTATTATTACATATATATATATATGTATTAGCAGTAGATCACACTAAAGACGTAGGTAACGTAAAACTTGACTTTGAAGCTCACTTTACTTTAAACTGCGTAAAAATTGCTGGCAATTTGTACTGTTATATATTACGTGCACTGCAGTAATATAGTCTAGATATTTAGCATTAGCAAATACTTATTGTATTCGCAAGAATATACGTGCAATGCCTCTAAAGATTATTATTGGTTTCTTAACATGTCAAATCTAAAATTATAGCGATATATTTGACAGTAGACTATTTTCATTATGTAGTCATTTACGTGTAGAGAGACAAAAATAATTTCAAGGTTGCGCATACAAAACTGAACTTTTCCAGGGTCATGTTACTGAACTTACAAAGTTACGAACCTAATTTAAGTTCAGCTCAGATTAAGGCAATAAGTCATAATCCCCATGCTGCATCCGAACGCATGGCCCACATTGATAAGAGGATAATATGTTTTTATCATATCAGGAATTAGCATTTTTTTTTGTGTAGAAAACTAACTAGTAAGATAGATGAGCTATGCACTCATCAATATATCGACGGATATCGTCCATTTTATTTATATCATCTAAGTATGTAATACTGTCTACAGTCTATGACTATAGTCTGTAGTATGTTATGTAACTTACGAACTGCTGATGAAATTACAAACTGGAAGTTGGGTGACTACAGTATAGATAAGAGACGG
>JAAAYG020004439.1:0-28845 GCA_009936455.2 Tomocerus minor
CGCCCCACCCCCTGCACCCCCTACCCCGCCCCCAAATACCGCTACATTGCTACAGCCTGTTTACAACAGTTTATTTACTATATAATATACCCTACAACAACCATCTACAACTAAAAACAACGTGCAAAACAAATCTAAATTTTAATAATTTACTGTATTAAATGTAAAAATGTTTTATTCAACAAATGGCGTTAAATATTTAATTTCTTAATTAAACAAAAATCTCAATCATCGTTTTGTACTACACGTATAAATAGTTTCTCAAAAGGTAGCTACTACCTATACGTATGTAATGTGTAAAATTGTTAGTCACTGATTTCATTTCACCGCAATCACCACGATGATGAGGAGGGAGATAATAGAAAGAGAAGTTATTTATAAGTTATTGTTCAAAATCAAAAGCTTAGGACTTTAGGACAAGAAAAGAAAGAGAAAATTAAGTTCCTTTTCCATTTTAGTATCACGACGGAAAATAAAGACATTGTCATTCATCTCCCTCTCTCATAAGCATACAACACAACCAGTTTTACTTTCTTTATAATATAAACCTGTGTATTCACAACTGAAAAATGAAATTATTTTACTCATTTAATGATTCACCATTTCTTTTATCCTTTTTTCTTTGTTTTAAGAACGCTTCACTGCCCAATGACACTTCACAGTTTCCAGCAGTTTTAGTGCATTCCCATTTCATTGTTGTAGCCTTCTATGCAAGCGGAACAAAAAGTGAATTTGCAAAATAAATATTATGTATAAATATTTTTCTAAGCTTTTCGCAGATCTGACGGAGAGTGAAAGTATAATATTTGAAGTAATTGAACAAGTGCTTTGTTTCATTTTTCACTAACTACAGTGCATTACATGGCTTGACAATTTCTGGGGTCCATTGTCAGCTTATTTCAATGACAATCATGAGTTGAAAATAGACTTTTAATTCTACCTGTCGGAGCTGGTGACAAAATTAATTTTATTGAGGAATGCTACAAGTCTTTCTCAGCAGGACACAAAGAAGATTAATGATGATTCCACAACAGGGTCGATAAACTCTAACTCATCTTTATGGTTTGTAAAATTGTAACCATCGGAGAGTTTGTAATGTCTTTGGAGAAAATTACAATTTCTTTCATTTGTTTTTGTATTCTCCGGCTTATGTAACAAAAAAAACTCTATTTACAAATGATGTCATTTTAAACTAATAATAATATCTCGGATGAAGACTAGAATCAAAGTAGTGAATTTCAAGTAAGGTTTAAAGTAAAATAAGGAAATAATTTCTCGCCTAATAATTGTCGCCTACGTAAATATAATTAATTTAATAGATGCACACATTAGAAGTTCACAAACATCCCTCAGAGAGAAGTCAATTAAATCATAATTGACATTAGGTGCAACACGCACGGAAAGTGCATCGCTAGACACACAAATGTTTCTGGTATACAAAGAGAGACTTTTGTCGCATGCTGCTTCCTACAATAAATAATGATTTCCACCTGACAAATCGTAACGGAGAACAATTTCCTATTCATTGCTGCAACTGTTCACCATCTAAAGGACAATGCAATTACAATAATCCAGTAAGCGGCGCATCCTGTCTCATTGTCTCAGAACACTTGCACTATTATTATTATAAAACTCCGGAGAACAGAACTACTTACACCCTCATTTGTGCAGGCTAATTACATCTTATATACCGAATTAATCTCCTTCATTGTACATCTACGCGTGCAGTAATTGTTCCTTAGATAGGTAACCCACGAAATAATATTTCATACAATCCACATAATGTTATTCGCATTTATTTTATTTTACAATGCAAATACCAAATGGTTTTATCTCTTTTTTCTACTTCCATTCAATGAAATAATTTTTACTTTAGAATGCAAAAAAAAAAGAGGAGTCCATGGACGTATTCATGGAAGATGCACAGATCAAACTGACATCTAAGTAATTCGTGGTCACTGTAATAGAATTTAAAAAACAAAAGTTTAACTCTTCAAGAGAAGATAAGGGATTATAAAACATTCATGGAGATCCGATCGTAGTTGTGTAGAGGAGATAATGATGATTATGTGTAATCACCAGCACTTATGAGACTGAAGACATTATTATAATCATAAGAAGCGCATTTTCACAGCCACAGCGTGGATGATCTATGAATCCTCCAACACTTACAAAGTTCTATGGTTTATGTGACCATGTACCTACCTATACACTGGGACGACTCGACTGGGAGTACTAATAAAGTTGAACAGGATCTTCTGCAGAAGATCTGTGAGTATTTGGTATAGGAGGATAAAGTCCTTGCAATTGTAATATTTGTATTCTATTGTACCTCCAGCATTTCTTCCTGTTTCTGTGATAATAATGATAGTTGACGGAGTAAATGCAGACAGGACATTAAAAAATGATGAGCAGGTAGCAATTCTCATCTGTGTAAGCCTTGCCCAGCCCTGAGGTATAATTACATTTCATTCTGTGAGTTCTATTGCCTGCTCCTTCCCATTGGCAAACAAAATAACAATGTTCGTTAATACGCTCTTGCAGACAAAAATCCTCAGATCATGATAATTAACTCTCGTTGCAGTTCCTTTTTATGAGTGTAATTCAAATAATCACACGGCTATTGAGAATTTCGGAAGAATCCAGTCCAGGAAGGAAGAATGAGAAGAAAATTAGGAGGCACAAGAATTATAATTTTATAAGACTATAATATAAGAGCATCTTATAGAAGATTATCATGTTCTGTGCCTCATATAATAGCATAAGATTGTTTCAAACGGTATACTGAAAGTAAAAGAGCTGCCTAGACAAAAGAGAAGATATGTCTGCTACTATAAAGTCTTCAGACGTGACTGACGGGATGATCATCCATAAAATAATATCAAAATAATACACTAGAAAATCTTAGTAATTTCTCAGATCTTTAAACATTTACGCATTGTACTTGCCATCAGGAATTACAAATTAGAACGCATCTCTGTTTTGCGCACTGAATCATTGTGATCATGAAAAGCAGATCGAATTTTGCACTCATTGTTGATACTAACAGTAAATTATGCATACATTTTGGATTCACTTGAGAAATCTGTCAAGAAAACAAAAGTGGAATCTTGAATTAGAGGGATGAAAACCGTGACAGAGCCGCTAAAACTTTCCCTGTAATATTTCAACAGCTTTTCTCTTGTCATTTTTTAAGTAGATAATCACTCTTGCTGTAATTTAGAATGAAACTCGGACGTTTACCAAATGATTTTGTTTTGGCACTTTTTTGCAAATCCTACAAAAAGTTTTAAATGTTGGAAGAGATAAAAAGTAGGGACTTACCAGTAAGAGAGCAGTGAGGGCATCGAGTGTGTGAGGTGCTAGATCGAAAGACGGAGGATGAGTGAAATGTTCACCGATATATCTAAGAGTTCCGGCAGCTCTTAGGAAATTATCAACAGCTCCGTCCGCAGCGTCTGAATCAAGTTGACGATCTTGCTTTGAGCCAATTTGTGTGTGAAGAGCAGCCAAATTGAACAAAACACTTGCCTTTTCGAAGGCAACTGTGCGTTGAATACTGGGAACACCTGTCAGGGCATCATACCTGCAAACAACCAGAGATTAAACATCAATTCCATCCACAATGCACACACCAGGACAAACGAAATCATCTCTAACTAAAACATATTCTATATTTACATTTACAATTTATTTGGGCATTTGTTCTACACTTTACATTTACTAAATGTCGACAGATAACAAAAGAAACATCTTTTTCTAAATATTTTTCACACTATTTATGAAATCCAGGCGAAATAAATTGACGCAAGATGATAAATAAATATTGGCGATTAAAATTTTGCAATGAAATACAATTAGATAATCTAAAGCCATCATGTTTTACTTTGAGCTTTAAGCAAGCGTAAGTATGTCTACGTGTACCGTAACTTTAACCTTTAAGAAAAGGAAAACCCATGGACGTTTATTAAGGAAAACCATTAAAAGAAGTGTGCATGAACAGCATTAAAGGCATGGCTCTGATGAATTTCATTCTTTTCACAATTTCAGATTGACAGCCAACTAATTTCGAGTCAAATTAGTGATCTTGCAGAGAGAAATTGTGTAAAATAAGTAATAATTTCAAGAGCCAGCCCCATCAGCAATAAAAGAAATGAAATCAAAATGTTGCTGTCAGTCAGTTCAGGTAGGTTGCAATATAAAAGCTACGAGAAGGTTCATAAAATTGAAAACTGATAGTGTCATTTTATTAGATCTTCACTTTGACGGACTTTCAAAAGTTTAAATTCATTCCACACTGAAATCGAAATAATATGGCAATCTAAAGTCCTGTAATATCCCTTAATTTATCGAGCTCCTACTCTAATGTACCTATGTAAAATTAAATTTTTCAAAAATGGATTTCGTCCCTTATAAAAAAGCGATAAAGTTTCTCAGTAACCTGAAGAGTCTTCATTGTATGTCTCTAAGTGATGTACAATAATTCATTTGCTCATAATCGAGAAATATATTAGTACCCATTGGAAAAGCTTATGGGAATTTAACATGGGTCTTTCAACTGCATGCTGCCTGTAGATGTGAATTCATTTGGTTTTTGGTCTGTTATTGTTTGATGTGAGTTTAATTTTTGTGAGTGAATGAGTGACTTGTAACAGAAAAAGAGGTTGAAAAACATTTCATTACGGTAAGAAATTAGGAGCCGAGTCACGTGTATGGATTTGAAGTTAAAGAATTTCACCAAATTAACATTTACGATGATACTTGAAACTTTTTTAACTGAATCTTTTCGGCAGGTTTATAAATCTTTCTAAAGTCTGTCGTATATGATATGAGAAATGTATCATTGAAAAAAAAAGATTTGTATATAGTGCGTTTAAGGTGTCTAATTATATTGAATTATACGTGAGAGATTGAGGGAGTGAAAAAGTTAAAAGTAAGAAGTGTCTGTGGGGTTGATATTAATATGCAAATACGGGGACTGATTTTAATGTGATGGAAAGTTAAGTATTTGTATGTAGAGTGAGAAGTCACGATGGCTTCCAGGGTAGAAGAGTAACAACAAGACTGCGTTTAATCTTTGAAAGATCAGAAAACAAGAGGGCCAGAGTAATGAAAACAATGAAGGAGATGAGGAGAGTGGCAGACTGAGGAGAATCAAAAGAAAAACGACAGTGTGTCTGACAATGGCTCAGGAGTCACAGGATCGTGCATGAAATATCAGAACACACATTCCACGCACCTTGTTGAAGAGAGGAGGGAGGGGAAAAGAAAATGTGAAGAAAAAGACATCATTTGTCACGAAGACTGTCAAGTGGACTGCTGTGACAAAGCAAAGCTCCAACTCTCAGACAGACAGACGGCCAGGGTGACAGAACAACTTTAATTTTCTCTGCATTGCTCATAGCTCCAAACATTCGAATTAGATTCAAGCAGAGATAATCGAATTTTACAATCTCAACTTGTTGCTTTCGTTAACTAGCCTAGCAATGTTTTTGCATTTATTTAAATTAAAAGAGTTTCTAGATCCAGTTTACTCATTCATTGTTATGCGTTCACTCCAGAGATGCTGAAGCTGATAGAAGTCTGTAACAAGCAGATTAACTAGAATAACAAGTGTAGAATTTGTAAACTTAATTAAGTAAGACGGGCAAGGACTCTTTATCGTCACTCACATCAAATGACGAAAATACGACAATCCTCAATTCATCTCTTCCCTGCTTAACTGCCAATGTCATTCCTTGCATAAATAAACAGGAGCTAATGCACATTATAGCTAAACATCTATTCATCTTTCCACTTATCTACATTCTTCACGAATCCTTCACAGGCAAAACAATGTCAATACTTTAAACGCCTCATTCACAGCCCTAATAAACAACGGAGTAAGAACAGTAAGATTAATCAGAAAAAGCTACTGTTATGTACATGTACATGAAGCTATGTGACAAATCCTTGTCACAACAATCACTAAACGATAAGCGATGTACACTTGAGTTAATGGGGGCCATTTAAATGCTTTTCTCTCTATTTCCTTTTAATATATCCGCAAAGAATAAATAGTTTGACAGAGAAAACCGTGCTTATTGGTTTATTCTACAGTTTCTCTCTTTTACTAGTAAAATAGAATTTACAAGGTGGATGTCATTATTGAAAAAACTTACCATTCAAAGAAGACGCCGATATTTCTGTCGGCTGGAAAAAATCGTCTTTCAACGTAATATAATACTCCCAAATATCGCAGCAAGAGTTGAACCCCACTTTTCGTTCTTGATGGTCTTCGCATTGCCTAAGGTAAAGTAATTTCATTGCAATCAAAATTAAAATCACAATAAATTACAAATTTTCGCACTTTTTAATTCTAATAGTGACCCAATTAATAATTTCTGAGGAAAAGAAACAAGAAGCTAAACGTGGGATGACTATAAGATATCCCAATAATAATTGTACAAGTAGGTAATCTTTTCGTATATGTAAAAGTCTAAAATCTTTTCTCATTTTCAAATAGCAGTGAAATTACATTTTCATACAACAAAACAGCTATTTTACTTTATTTTATAGATTTATTTTAATATTTAAATATTGCAAATCTCAGATACAACAAGAGGAAGTTCAGTTTTTTCTGTATCATGCATGGATAGACATTTGCTAAAGAATGGGGATGGAAATCTGTGAAATTGAATATTACCTGTCGAAGTTCCATGAAGGATTGTATGGCATCGTCAAAATTACTTCCGTCTTCACTATAATGTTCTAGGATAAAGTCCTGCAATGCAAACAAAAATGAGGATTAGTTAATTCTGTTAAATAGCACTGCATGACAATAACTTTCTTATCCTTACAATTTGCACACGTTTATGAAATACAAGTTATGATTAAATGGCGAGTTTTTGCTATTCAAAAAAACTGGAATTAAAGCAGCTTTGATAAATTGATGGTGTTTTTGAGAGGTTTTTTATACGTTACGTACAGAGTTACAATTTAGCATTTACATTTTTCTGTGGATTATCGCCCAATTTCACAGTTAGAGTAAGTGATTGTCAAATAAAATATTCTGTAGTTGTAATTACACAGTTAATCAGCTAAAAGCTTTTGGTTGCATGCTATTACGCATGTTTTTTTGTGTTACGTTGCTATTTACAAACAACAATGTAACGTAATTTAACGGACTTGAGTGTCTAATCCAACAAAAGCCATTTACGTCAACAGAAGAGAGTATATGAGCTTAAAAGAAAGTGAAATCAACTGCCAACTGCTATAGGGATTTACTTAACGATGTATAATGTATCATAATGTATGTGCTCAAGTTGAGTCTCCTTACTTTTAGCTGAGGAGAACATTAATTCGCGTTAAATGCACAGTAAGTCGTTTTATAATTTGCATGAGTAGCCCTAATAGCTACAGGAACAAATATCACGACGACTGATGAGCGTCCAATTGTATCCGTCAACATTTTAACTCGTTAATAATCTCAATGACAATCTCCGACTACATAAGTCTCCGCTAATTTCATTTTTATTAGTGCCTAGAACAAAGGATGTTACGGAAGAATATTGTTACAAGGAATTTTGCACAAAAAATTTGCACTTCCCAATCCCTATACTATTCTCAGTGGCTCTCCTAACAATTTCCGCTAATTAGTGACGCAACAATAACTAATATCTTTCAAAAACACCAAAGCTTAAAACCATTTTACATTGTAGCATGGTATAGTACATTAAAATTAATTCAATTTACCTACAGCTGACAGTAAAATTTAAGAAGTAATTGTAATATTGGTAGTGAATAGGAATATTGTAAGAGTGAATTGGCCATGTCATGATTTGCATTATAGAAAATAGTCTCAGAATTGGCAATGAATTCCTTACTTTCTCATCATAAACTTCATAAATGTATGATTTACATTGTATGGTTAAGATTTACATTCTCATAAACTACAGCGTAAGTATATGCAGGAGCAGCGGCAAAAAATATACTCTGATTCTGAGAACTTTAAAAGTGTATTTCCTTCGCTTGACTAAGTTCAGTAGTAGGAATTGCATATTATCGCACTTGATTGCCTGAAGATCCTTAGGGCATTTTATTACGCATACATAAATAGGAGTTAAGTGAGAGTTGCTCATTAAGTCCTCACGTTGACTTGCATTTTTTGCTTCCGATTTGTTTCCTTACAAATGTTTCATTTTCATGACAGTTATGGCCATTCACTGTCACAAGGAAGGTTCAAGTATAGCTCCCAATGAATTACCGTAGGTCACACACGCTCCATGGCTAAATCCTTACCGACTAATAATTAATAAGGAATTAGATACGTTTTAAAATCTGTTTAGATTTAATGCAAAAATGCACTTGGAATGGATGCCCAATTAATAACAAGTGCATGCTGCAACCAAGATTCGAAGAAATGATTACTATTTCATCATACAGCTATTTACAGTACACCTACCTGATATTCAAAGAATGGCACTTAATAAAAAATGTCAGCTCAATCTACATTACCTATATCCGAGAAATATATAACTATAATACGAAATTAAGAGCACAGTGCTTAAATTCATGACAGTTTAATAGCAACAATTTAAATTAGAAAATTGTTCGTAAAAATAACGTAGTTTTGTAATGGTGAAATTAGCCAAAGTGTATATGAATGTCCAAGACCCCTCTAAATTAATGCTGACAATTGAAGATTGAAATGATGGTAACAATATCCGTAATTTTGTCAAAAGTAAATACATCCTTAATGATTATGCATCGTTTAACCCTTGTTTTTGACCTGTCATGTCGTCATGATGTAACGTTAACTCGAGTATTATTTTTACTGCAAACAGGATTTTGTTTGTAGCTGTTGTTGATGGTCTAACTTTATTCACGCAACGAAAAATGCCTGTGTGAACTTATAAGGGAGAAAAGGAAGAAAAATGTTGGGTAAAACGAGTATCAACATTTAGGGTAGGTTAGGATTCATAAAAATATGCATGAATTAGCCTTTTCATTAGGAATTAAGAGTTATAAGCCTATTTGCCCATCTCCTATTACAACTCCTAGGGTTGCCAATTAAACATCATAAAAGGGTGACCAACAAAAACCTTTGCATATCTTAAATAATTCTCCTACTGTTTCCGAGATTTTTTATTAGAAAGCTTTTCATTATCCAATTACGTGAAGTTAAATAAGTGGTTTCGTATTCACAGCACTTGGCTAATGCCACTCTTCTCTGTTACAGAGCAATGTGGTTATTTGAGTTGAATTTCTTGACTCACTAGTTGTGGTCGTATTCAGTTGCAACCTTTTCTCTCCCTCTACTCAACCTAAATGAAAATGCATGTTTTTACAATTCGCACGTACGAAGAGGATATCTCCAAACAGAGAGAGAGAGAGAGGGAGATGGATAGGTAAACAAAGAGTGAGCAGGTTTAGTCGACTGAAAATTATTAAAGCCACGCATTGCAAGAGTACCGTTTTGCTAAAAGGAAGTTTGCAACATCTAATAGCAACGTTAAGAATATGCAATAATGCAATGGACCTGAGGATATTCACACGACTTATGTAAACATGCGTTTTATAAACAGTTACATAAATATATTGATACTTAGTTTCGTTTTCTTTTTAGTTTTAAACAAATATATTCTCATTCCTCATCATTTGCCTGCATTTAAGCGTGCATTATTACAAGACAATGTTTTGATACTCGTGACATAGCATGGTGTATTTCTGCTTGAAAAATCCACGCTAAAACTTGTTTAACCAAAAGTTCGTGTTTTGTTACACATGCGGAATTCCTACTGTAAAGAATAACGTCATTTCAATGCATAATTACTTTATGTTATTGAAAAGGTGCAAAAAATGCTAGACAAGACCTAATTGCAAAGATAAATAAAAAGGGTAATATCAGATGCCCTAGTAGTAGAGTCTAATGAGTTAATCCTCAGAGATGAGTATCTACTTCTATTTGCACATTGTAAAGTTTGATTTTATTATTTTTATTGCTGCAATGCCTATAATGTCAAAAAGTTCAGAGCAATATTAAAAGACGGAAAGAAGATGTTACGGTATTATTTACAATGACATTAAGAGGTCAGAGAGTTAAGTCGTAAAAGTTGGGTGGTGAAATTGAAATGTGTTTAGGCAGGGAAGGGAAAGGCGAGTTATTATGCAACAATTAGAGAAGAAGTTCGTAGCTGTATTACTACAGAGATACATGAGCAAATGTTGGAAGTGAGGCTAATAAATAAAACTGCGTACATAAAGAACGTTAATTTCGACTACGGTGATTTTTAGTGCTGTAGTTCACTACTGTTGCCTTACATTGTCAGTTTGTGGTGGAGAGTTTGAAGTTCGTGTGGGAGTTGAACGTTGAAATGAACTGGCCTGGCCCGGCAAACTGTTATTCAGTGATTCTCTCTTGAGTTTTGGTGTGTATAGCATACGAAAAGAACGGAACGAACTCGTGTGTACGTCGCTGATGAGTGGTTTACGTTTGTTTGCTGGGTAATTGCAGTGCAAGTGCTGACTGGCTATGTGAATGAATAGAACAGTTGTTCTAAAAGGTCACGCAAACCAAACATCACTCACTCAAATCATATCAAATTCGTTAGCAATGCACACACACAAATTTTGCGAACAAAGTTTGCCATCACTAAACTTTTTATGATGCTCACATCCAACTGATTAGCTATTTATTATGCACTTTTATTGTGTAGCGGAGTAGGGAGTTCATGTTACGTTAACCTAACTAGCCGTTACTTTTACATTTACTTAAATAAACATTAAATTCTAAAAAAAATCTCCACTGAAGGAAGTTGGCAACTACTTCAAACCACTATAGATATACATGGAATTGATTAGCAGGTGATCTAGTTCTAACCATCCCTTACAATCTACAGTAGAAAATAATAAATGTAATCTTTGGAATATATTTTAAATCCAATAATCACTATTGAAAGCTCCAACTTCCTTCTCTGGCCAACTCAACTCTCTAGCTGTTTACTATATATCGAATAATATATGGGATTTACAAAGTAAGGAAACCATTATTTCATGCAACACTTGCACTGACTCAAATCCACATCTGCATATCCTACCTATTTGTATAAAATAACATTTCGCTGCAAAATCCTGCTCCTGCCTATGCGGTTACTTTATTTGAAGATCTGCCAAAAAGAAGAAGCAGTTAAGATTAATTTAATTAGAGCGAATAAAAAGTTGAAGCTATAACTACAAAGACCATGGTATACGTTCAACAGTAAACATTTAAGAATTATGCTTTGCTTCACAAGATAATAAAAGAAATCTACAGGTAGACAACTGCACGAGACTATAACGGAAGAGGAACTTGTTCATGAAAATGTTCATTTCATCAGAAAAATAAATATATTTTAATTTTTCAACTAAAAAATCCCAAATGCTTATTGATTTCAATGCATGAAATAGAATTTTTCGTGTATTTGACAATAATTACACACAAGTTACGGTAAATCACTGATTAATTGATATAGCAGTAAAAATGACAGGAGAAGAACTGTTAATTGCATTTTTCTTGCGTACATGAATTGATATGAAATTAAAATTAATTTTTAACGAGCCTTTTCGGACTACTGCTCGTTATATAAATTATTAACTTGGATCAAACCAGAAAATCTACCAGAACAGAGCAGGTCAGCAGTTTACTGAAGGATAGTGCACTGCTTATAGCAAGTGAAATATAATTCTCAGAGATAGACTTGTACAGTAGTTTTTACAATTAGGACTGCTCTTAAAAATGCAATCAGTCAGTGAGTAATAACGATAGAGATAATCTTTTTAGATAACAAAGATTAGCAATTACAAATAATATAATGTTCTTTAGCTGAAATTAACAGAGAAAAATTGTAGCAGAGTTTCTCTATGTATTTTTAACAATGGTAGCATAATATTACATATAAGAATATACTTATAATAATATTATCATTATATAGATATATAAGTCTAATGTATATGTATAAGTCTTAGGTGTGTAAAAACGTTTCGCACTCTCTTATACATTGTCCGTCAGTACTTTAGTGAGTTAAAGTGAGTTAGCTGAGTATCGTGTGCAGGATCACAAAAACATAATACGGAAGTGATGTGAGTTTGAGATAAGTTGCGGGCTACTGTTGTTTCTTACGTACAGAGCGCAAGATGATTGCTGTACTTTAAGACTCTGAAAGTTATTAAAGGAATGTTACAGGAGAATTGCAACAATTGCACACACACACAATGGAAAGATCATTTCCATTCCACGAATCTTTCCTCTGCAAATGAAAGAACTGGATTCTTTGTTTACTCTAGATTTACACACTTGCATTCCTTATTTCTCTTTCTTCGACATCTCGAACATACATTCAATTCAATCTACAGATGTAAGTGAGCAGAGCACTGACTGACTCACTGACTCTTTCAGACTTTACCACTCAGCCCTACCGACACAAAGAAAATTATGCAATTAAACCCAATTTTTATAACTCCGAACCCCATGCAGCTAATAATCTGTTTACATTCAATTAATTCGCACTGATTTAGCATGGCAATCTTAATTATGCGATCGACAATACACAAATGTACACAAAAAGTGGAAATGATAATAGTGCAGTTGTGTGAGCCCGCGTTTAACATTCGCTAATTAGAATTTTATTTGTGTTAAACACTTAAAGATCAGTTTTTGTTTCAGATATTCTGTGTATAATGACTATTTCCATTTGCACCGTTTATTTGTGTAGCCATTATATATCTTACTCAGGTGCGATACTAATTCCTGACATTTACTTTGAACTGCGCATAATGAAAAAGAGAATTTGCAGTTTGTCTTTCACCAAGATAGCAATAATTCCTTTTCGGCAGATCAAATAATAATTATGAAACTAAATACAATATCCTTGTATATACGTATCTCAAGAAAAAGAAAAAAGCATTAGCCAATATGAAATGCATGTTATACATGTGTAAGGTTTTAAGTACCTAGTTATATTCTTTACTTACGTAGTTATATTTAACATTTTCTGCAAAAACTGATACCAACCTTTATTACGGTAGCTACCCTACATCAGACCTTGCTATTATCCATTAGAAATATAATCAATGGTTATATTTACATTTGCTCGACTACTACATAATGCATAGTGAATTGCTATATTATTATTAGAAATGTGTACTTAGTTTTCATTTGTTAGCAAAATAGTAATTCAAGTACGAATTTCAACTGTCTGATCAAAAATTGCAACTTACAAAGTCACGTGTGTAATTTAATTAGAAGAAAAAGGCACCTTACTGTGAACCTTTTTTTGTCATAGGATTGGAATTAACAATTAGCACACAATTTGAGGGAGCTACCTAAATAGATTTACAAATCTGAGTAGGTGAAACATTCTGTTAATTAATTTCCTATGACATGCTTACATAAGAAAAGTGACATCGTAGAATGCGGAGGTAGAAAAAGATTTGCGTAGATTGATTGGCCATCAAATTCCACATCTCACAAGTCAATTAATTGAGACAGAAAGGTATTTATAATTAGGACGTAACAAAAAGCACATAGATGTGCGGATTATTATGGTCATTAAGAGGTAGACATATGTAGGTGTGACAAATTAGCGCGACTATTTATAGAAGAGACTCGATTGGTTTTTATTGGATGCTTACCTTGAATTGTTCACGGAAGTCGATATCTCTCGTTTCTTTCAGTCCTAAGGGAACCATGGGCAAACTTGCATCTTGCCTGTAAAAGAAATCAAAAGGAGAATAATTAGAATCTGTGCGCTAATTGCTTTGGTTTTGTTGCAGAAGAAGAAATTCTATTTGTTCTTGATTATCTATTTTAAAAATAAATCGTTAAAAGATAATGAAAGGATGAGACTGCTGGTTGCTACAACTCAATTCAATCATTTCTCTTTTTTCTTATCCAAATAATATTAGACTTCTGTTTTCATATAATAGTCCACAAAAGAATTTAAGGTAGAGAAGGGGATTTGCTAATGCTAATGCAGATCTTTATCTGAAATTACAAAGATTCTTCTTCGCCACATCTCTCATTCTATCTTTTTCATCACTTTTTCTTTTGGAACAAAATTCCGTTACAGTTGGATATGTGGACGGACGGAGAGAGAGAGGTAGCCCAGGGAAATTAATTCTTTACATTTCTCTCAACTCTTTTTATCTTAGAAGTTGAGATATCTAATTCCACGATTGTTCTTAAGTTACGTTTGTAGGATTAGCTATTAGCTCATGTTCAGTTACAGATGGAAGTCGACTGTAGGATGAGGGATGTAAAATATTTAATGAAAGGCTTATCAGTTGACGTGAAGACTTATTAGTGCTATGAATTGAAGTGCAACTGTATCTTGCAACAGTATCTATAATACGATAGCATACAGCATTATTTCATCCAGGACTGACTAGTCTGACAGAGTTTCATATAGTTATACATGAATTTAATTTACCGTATGGTCCAATTGATACTTTGAGACTAACAATGAGCCGCTGCTGATTTTGGATTCAGTATTTTGTTGTTATTACACACAGAGTGCAGGATGCTGTATTTCGTGTGCAAGGGATTCTTCTGCTATTAAGTAGTAGTCTTACTATTAGTTTAAAAGATTAGTCTGCAATGGAAAATGCAATGTTTCCGCATATTGTAGGAGTAGAATGTGCTCTTTATGCCCTGCATACAAAAGCCTTTGTGATCTTTTGAAAGAATTTTTCTATACAGAAGTTTTGGTTTGCCCGATAGAATTTATAGTGCGGAAACGCTAATAGCTCTTGTAGCAAAACTAGGAGACTCATCTCATACTATCTCTCTACATCCATTTAAATTAGCTGCATTTATCTTTATAACAATGCCACACTTTTACAGATGACGGAGTTGAGTACGTGATGGAATGTGTGCGACTCCATTTCCCTACACTCCTAAATCCATTTAATAAAACATTCAGGAAATTACGTACAATAGATCAGATAGATTCATTAGAAAACTGAGACGAAGACTTAAAATCATTAAAATTTCGAAAATAAATTCAATAGAATATTTATAAATAATAAAATTTCATACTAATAAATATACAGTAAATAATATGCGTGCAATTGCAAAAGATTAGCCATATATTACTGAGATTCTTTTAATTATTTAAATAATTTTAAAAATGTGTAAGAGATGGAAGAATTCCTGTAGAATAGGAAAACGTATAGGAAAGTCTGAGTTATTTAGTAACGTTACTTTTAAATTCCCTATTATTGCGTTACGGAGAATCGCTAAAATTGGCTGCTGATTTTCTGTCACGGTTCAACTGCTGAACTCAGCCAAGAATATCCTCTCATTCATTCACATCTCTTCTCAAATGCACTTGCCTATGTCTAAGATAGCTTTAAGATCTCTGCATGGGTACAGCAACTACCTTATAATATTTGCAAGTTCTTGGAAAGTACCTGTATCACTCTCTCAGCCTCAGCAGTGCCTAAGTGCATGTGTGTGGTTCATGTAAATGGCAATTACCTACCTGTACAATGTGTACAACTATTTGTATCTATGTCGTATGTGTACCTCGTATGTGTACCCTATAGGCAGATAAGTCAACTATAAAGCTTTGATACAAGCAAATTAGTGATAAACTCATGTCATGCCTACTCGTGTGAAATTTACGACGCTACAGTTTTCAAACTCTCTGCTTTTTTACCGAGTTTCGTATCACATAATTCCTCTACTCATTACATTATATATATATATATACACACACACACAATATTATAACTTATACACTAGGTATGTTTTTATAACAATTTTCTAAGTAAAAGATAGTTATATATGGCAGAAGTATCTATGTCGGTATCATTCCCTTTTTATTAGATTTCATGAAGGATAGACGCTAAATCTCTAAACGATACGTTGTAAATGATAAATATAACAAGCACACATGCTACAGTACCTACATGTACATTAAGACATCAGGCACATTAAAAACTAAAACTGAGAAAAATCTTGCTTTGTTTACAAATATTTTATTGTATGGGTGGTTTTACACTTTAGTGTTATCGGCAAATATCTACCTCTGTCTAACATGGCTAACAAGACGTTAATAGTGCAAATATTTATTGTTATCGTAAATTATTTTTGATTTGCTTACACGAAAACATTAAATGCACACTTCAACACAGCAATTATTTAATGCACTTATCTAAATGACTTAAGTTGCGAAACGAATTTCGTCTCCCCCATTTAATTTACTTAGACTGTGGATTTTAACAAGCCCTTTATAGTTTTAAGCACGAAATTACAAACAAGGATTTATTAATCCAATAGGATTTTACTGTTATTACTCAAACTTTATTTCTAGGAAAATATCATTACGCAAGCAATTCTTTTAAGGAGACAAACTCAAATTCACGAATTAATTATCATTTCATACGTGTAAAGACACTTACTTCAAAAAGCTCTATTTTTATGACTACTTCCTAGCTACAAACCCATCTATAACCAAGTAAACACAATTTATATCCGATCAAACATTTATTCAAAATTGCGTCGACAAATCAAAACGGTTAAACAGGTGGAAAAAACTATTGCCACTTGCAAACGAGGATAAAGAAACTATAAAAATTCCTTTCCTGTAAAGTTAACTGTTAGTATGTATAAAAAGTGCATGGATGAGTTTTAATGAATCAAGAGAAGTCACTAGAACACAAGGATTGCATAACATCAAATAAAGATAGTAACGAGCTATGTTTGTCTCTGTGATTTATAAACGTTGACAAAAGTAAGTAGAATGGAAGATAATTTGGTTAGGTTCGCTCTTTGTATCACACCTTTGCTTTTGATTTCCTTGTAAGTAATTATCTACGTCTCTTGTCGTAAACAGTAAAGAACAATCAGAAATGTGTTTCATATAAATAAAGGAAGAGTAAACATTTGAGTATCTTAAGAAGCTCTATAATGAAAAAAGTATTAAGATATAGCGTTGTCTTGTGTTAACACATTAGTACGAGTCGTAACTCTAACAGAACATCGTAACAAAGGGTGGATCTCTTTTTTTGATGTGTTTCCGATTCTACAAATTTTTCCTTTCGTTCCTTCCGACTGGATGTAATGCTTTGTTACATGTATCTGTGAGCGTATTAATTTTTTCTTAGCTATTTAGTATAGGAGGAAAAAAGGATGAGGATGGGAATTGTTGCTATCGCTTACAGATACAGAAAAAGGATAAAGACGGAACAAATAAAGATTCAGATCTGTTAGCAGAGATAATGCGAGTGTGTTCTGGTTCTAAAGATGAAATGAGTTTCCATTGTGTTTCGTTGTTGGGAGGAGGATGAGATATTTAAGTAAACAATCAACAAGACTAAAGGAAATGCTGACGACGCTGCTACACACGTCCATTCAATAAGCAACAAACAAAACAACAAAGCACAAGGATGTCCTCCCTTCAATTCCTATCATACTCACTTGCTATTGAAATACTATGACTCTTTCGACTACACACACATACATTGCATTGCATTGCTTTGCTACCTACGGTTATAACTAACTCACTACCGTTAGAAAGGAGTTTCGATTGCTTTTTAGCTACACAATGCAAATCACTCACCTCTCCTAAGTTTATTTGGAGTCTCAATGCTCTCAGAGTCTCTCCTAGTTGATTTACATGGTAGTCAATAGATTTGTACAGACATAAAGTAGAATTTAACCCTACGCACCACACAAACTACTGAATAAGTCCTGATATCAAGCAACGCTAATGCATTCGACATTGTAGGCAATGTACCGAGCCCAAAAACAAACAAAACGCACCACGTTCATTCTCCATCTTTCACAAAGCTCAGTATCTCACATCTAATGCTATTCTTATGCAAATTCGATGACATGACCTTCTCCTGTCACATTCACTGAAATATCTACGACTTCTGAGACCTGTGCCCTATCGCTCTTTATGCTCTTATATAGAAAATTGTTATTTATACTCCCTTCAATTGCACATCCCGACATATCAAGGCAAATCATATCTAAACAAACTCATTATTTTTCATCCCTACCAGAAATACGTTTTTAATGCACAAGAATTCTATTTTTTAAATTATGTTGCATTTAGGCGCCGTATGAAATAAATATTTATTTTACATTAATTATTTTGTATTTTAATTATAGATTCTAATATTTTGTTTTGCATTGGGTTAGGGAATTAAAACAAACAGCTATGCTATGAGATTTACTATTTTAGCCATTTATATTCATTTGTTATGTCTCTCCTTAGCTTTCCTTGAAGGCAATGTGCAACAGAGAAATAAATAGTTGAGAGACACCCACACATTAATATTAATAGCATCGCTAATGAATTGTAAACTATCGCTATACGCCAACAATTGCGTGCAGTGAATAAGGAATGTATTAAAATGTAATGACAGGCTTGAATGGCACTGTGCAACAGTTAGCAGAGATATAGATCAAGATTATCTAGTTGAGGAAGTCATTGTGTATTGTGTAATGTCAAGTGGAGTTATAATGAAATGGCTAGGATTGCGACACGATTGTGAATATTTAGAGGATAATCACTTCGACTTCTATTTAGGAATTAATTAAGCATGAAGGATGTTTGTATTTTCAATTGCCTATTTTTGTCTGCCCTGTGGAACTTTGTCCTCTGGCAATTTAGACACGCGTTTTGCAAGAGACGCAATTGCTATATAGCCAATAACCCAATATTATTGTTATTGTTGTAGGAATTTGTGTGTGTATGACTTAAACATATGGCTAATAAATGGTTTAATGTTGGCTATACATTGTCTAATTGCAAATATTTTGCAATAGTGTATTAGCAGAGATTGTATGAGCTATTACTTTCATGCTGAGTGTGGATTAAATGGAGTCTTAAAGCACTCAAGAATTTTATGAACAATTGTCAACATTATTATTACTGTATAGTGTCCTGTTATATTAGTAGAGCTAATCGAGAGGAATTTAAGCGTGAGGTTATAATGGCTTCGTTGCAATTTTGTAATAATAGAACGTGTTGACGTGACTTTAAGTTGGTTAATTGGCTGATGGGAGTGCGGCATGGAATTGTTTCCATTGTATATGGCTATTACGTGTTTTCTTCAGTTTAGAAGACTCCCATTTAGTACTACATGGCACATAAAACAATAAACTTATGAAAGTCGAGTCGACAATAACTGTTTATTGCAGGGAATACGAACCAAATGCAGTTTATATCTTTTAAAATCCTTTGCCAGCTCTCCGTGAGCTACTACTAGACTTAAAAGAAATCATGTAGGAATTCTTAGGCTCACGTACAAACTCTTTAAACCATATTAATATATTATATGATCCTTATAATAATATAAAGTATTTTTGTAGGTTTCCCGTTGTAAATTGTTTACTATATGATTTATTGAACATGATAATATGTCTAAGAACACCGTGAGTGGTACTTTAACCATTTTATGTTTTGTGTATTTAGAGATAATTATAATTTCACGTAACGGAATAGATTTCAAGAGTTGCACTGCTAGTGCTGACAGGGTTATTATTTTATTATGGGATCGTATAATTTTGCAAGCTAGTTAGGATTTGTGTGTGGGAGCTATAAAAAGAGTAATGATACGTCAAAACAGAAAGAGTTGTGTAAAATTGACTCACCCTTGGCCCTGGTATACCTCCAGACATCCATTTAACTCGGCTAATTGCTCTCGTAGTAACTGTAAATGTGAATTGACAAAACTCAGCTCCAGAGTCGCCGTTTCTTTTACTGTTCTGTTATTTGTTGCTCTGCAAAGAAAAAAAAGGAAGAAAAGCATTAAATTCCAAATTCCAAAAATCTGAATCATCATCTTTATTTACGTTGGCACACGCTCGTTGTAACATTGACCTTGTTAACTATTTTATAGCACCTCTAGATTTAAAAGCCTTTTTCGATTTGTGACATGTGAGTACAGCTATTAAAGTAATACATCTTTGTATGTGACATTTACCCAAAAATCAGCTAATAATTCCAAGATCATTATCACAAATTTTTTAGTCACAACTTTAAAGCTTTTTAGACACAACGTTTAGAGCAATTGCTTTTCCATATGCGAAAGTAGTGCGGGGAAATATGGCAAAGTACTGTATCTAAGAACTAACATAATGACCGACTGAATTTTCCTCAGACACTTACAAAGAGACATTCAAAACTGTATCACAATCCGTCAACTTTATTGAAATTCAGCATAACGAGGGAATACCGTAATTGTAACGCAATATGATTATTATAATGTCAGTGCAATTCATTTCTGCGATATTATTGCAAAGGATTATTCATGCAAAGCTGAAGTTGTTAACATAGACACGTTATCTTCATCCTATATACTTCCATCATCCTTCACAACTAAATAGCAAGCGTCTCTCTCTCTCTATATTATGACGAGATGAGAACTGTTTCTTTGAATTTTAACGGAGCAATACGTGAAAAAGGCTTACGAGTAGGAGCGTAACCTTAGAATAGAAAAATGCATTGATAGTTGTCAGATGAAATGCAAAGTCATTTTGGATGCAGATCGCTTTTGGGATTTCAATCCTATTAGTCTACTAACACACACTGCGTAGCTTAGCAAAGAAAAGAGATGACGCATATAAATATTGAAAATCAAAGCTGCACCTTACTTGATATATATACTGATTATGAGTGTATTAGAGATTGTAAATATAAAAGAGGTAGTCAATTGTAGTTGGTGTAACTTTAACTAAATGGTCACGACGGGACTTATAAATATTCTGGCCCGTCATAAGACCAATGCTCCTCATGTCAAATCAACAGTTTTCATTCGGTGAATGAAATCTGTCAATTCTTCCGTGACACTCTATTCAACTCCTTGCTCTCATCTCATATCTCTTGACGTCTACGTGAGAGTGCAGAGAAGAAAACAACGGTTCGACAAGACAGCCATACATCCATCTCTTAGATAAAGCTCCCTACATCAAAATACAAACCATTGAGCCATGCATGCAGATAATAAATCTAACTAAATGTCCATTATAATCATATTTACAGCTAGCTATAGGCAATCTCAAGAAAAATCATTCTACTCGATACTTCCATGTTACACATCTACACGATCCTATCTCAAATTACAAAAGACCACCGTATTCACCGACTTAGTTCCCTCGAGAACTCATCATTTTCCTCAAACACTTTTTCTAAAAAATACTAAGCAGTTTTCCATGTAGAGAGCTATAGATACAATTCCAATAGCATTTTCTATTCATGAAGTAATTGGAGGACAGTCTAAAAATAACGAGGGTCAATATTTTATGAATTACAACGTATTTAAGGTTTCTAATGTAGTTTATTACTTTAAATTCCACACCGATTTTCTTATTTGGTAACAGGGACTTAACTGGGTGAATTTGGTATACATAATATGTGCATTAATATTTTACTACACACCATTTCATAAAAAGTCTTGTACTGAATAATTTTATTCAAATCATAAATAGATAATTGCGTAAGAAGTAAATGATATAATGTGGTAAGTGGTATGTAGTATAGATGGATGATGGATGATTGTATTACGGGGAGTCAATTAGTGCTACAATAAGACTAAGGTTGACTAGGTTCAACTCTCAGCTGCCATTGGACTAACTACCTTTGTGAATATGCACAACGAGATGAATTGCTAATTTCTCGTATTATAGTAACTAAATCCCATCGTAGGCAAACATAACGTGAGTTCTGCTATTGAACGAGGATCTGTCCATTCCTTACCGCAATCATGTAACATTAGAAGGCAATAAGCCACTAGACATCACATCTCGCAGCAACTGAACTGTAACACTGTAAGGGCAACGCTAACAGTAAAACTCTCGGATAACTGAAACAGAGTTTTGATCACACGGACATTCATCATCTCCCCTTGTCTCATTTTGCAATCAAATTCCAAATTGACAACATGGAATCTAATCCAAATACATAAAGAGCTTTTCTCTATCATCTCTCTATACTCTAATCGAGTATATGCACAATAATGATTCTTTCCCTTCATTCACAACTGACTGACTCAGATAATGCAATTCTTATTTACCTACGCAAAGAACAGAGAGATGTTACACAACACACACACACACACATAAAGGGCATGCATGACAGTTCAGTTTTCAATTGACTTGAATTATGATTGACTACAGCAAAGCATTTATATCCAATTGAATGTTTATGTAGATCCAATTTAATATTTACATCAGATCATTGCTACAAGTACGTGAGTCGTAGAGCAAACATAAATCTGCTTGTTGATTCAAATGGGCATTAAGCTATAATTACGCTCAAGTGCAGAATCCAGTTTGCCAGATGCAAAAAGGATTTTAACTTCAGTCTGTAGCTATATACAATACAATTTGATATTTGCTACAACAGAGGAATTCCCCTTCAGGAAATAAAAACAGAGTTACTTCTACGTGAGAGATTGCTTTTATTGTGATTTTACCCATTGTCGTTACTTTCAATCACTCCAAATATGCTCTCTGATCACCTAGAGCTAAATGCGTTTTTTTCCTCAACACGTTCTAGCCATACCCAACTAAGATATCTAAATAATTCCTACGTCTATAATAATATAACCAATATAACGAGATACGCATACGTGTTATTATAAGTTGATTGAATTAAAGAGCGCAGAGTATCCAGCGTTTTTTTACTCCTTTTTAACGCCTGGATGCATCTGCAAAAACTTTCCAAATTCTACTCGGGGCTATGTGCAAATTGCTTAAACCTTAATTACAATGTAATTATGCGTGCATACATATTAGCAGATTTTCAGCACTTATTTTGCCAAAAGACAAATCAGCCAAAACAAATGCTCTACCCTTGCTAGGGTAGCTACTGTAATAATTGTTATTACAAAATTAAAATTAAGCGTTACACTAAATGTTTTTACAGTTAGTAAACTGAATTGCAGCTATTGAATTTAACTGCGCCAGCAAATATTACGTAACAGTTAAGCAATCCTGCATGCGTGATTTTTTTCAATTACTTGTGCCCTATTGATTTTCAATGGGCACACTAAATATTATTTACTCACCATATTAATATTTCTAATGCTAATAGCTTCTGAGTTTATGAATGAGTAACTGAAGGCGGTGAGCATGAAATTCTCCGTTTCGTGTCATCGCAGCAATTAGCATTGTAGATTCATGAGTACCGTACAAATATCTAGCATACTAAATATCTTGAGAGATGATACATTATGTCTATGGATTTTAGTGAATGATAATTTGTTAGAAAGAGATGAGTACGGCGAAACTTTGTATACGAAATTAGATATAGAGTAGCAAAGAGGATCCTTATAAGGCTGTCCACTGCTCCTTGGCATTAACTGCAAGATTTATGAATAAACATAAAGGGCAGAAATAAGAGATGCTGACTCTGTGGTAGATTTTTAAGTGACGCATGCCATTTGGATTTGCACCTGTAATATGATGATACGTAGAATGAACTAACAAGTTTCTACGATATAATGACTAACCTTCGACTCCCATGGTCGCAAAAGAACAATAGATGTGTGATGCACACTGTGGGAGAGAAATGCCAACACAGGTTGTTAGTTGAAGACACACTGTAGTTTACAACTTGTAATTAAATCTTCAATAAGGTCTCACAATCAGACTCTTACATATTCATCAAGTTGTAAATATAACACATAGTATCAACAAGCAAAAAACCTATTTGTGTACTCTGGACAGATATTACTTCATTCTGAGATAACACAATGCACTCACAGAGAATTATATTGAGATATACAACCTACATATAATAATAATAATAATAATTAGTAGCTTGCTTATTGTTGGGTGGATTAGGGACATACCTGCACACAGAGTGTTTATATGGATCTTATATAATATTATTGTGAGGTTATCAACATAGAAGTCAACTGCATTGTTTTACATTCAGGTGTACTAGGCTACCTGCTGCGAGAATCATTTTGTAGGTTATTTAAAAGTTCTCGAGACAAGTTCATTCCTAGAGTAAAAAGTATTTCTCATGCTAATTCTATAGGACATTTAAATTGAGAAGTACATCGTTTTGCAATTCATTGTTATTCTCAAACGTGTATTTAAATATTGCAAGATCGCTTGCCATTGCCATTAGAGAAATAATACTAATTTTTCCGAGTAAAAGTCTAACGACTCATTTTTACATTCTGTTCTGGCTTGCACTGGTTATTATGACACTATACTCTTTTAGTTCAGCACAGAAGAATGTATAAAATGCCTTAATGGTGATGATGCTCTGCTTATACTTTCTTGTTTTGTTCCCTTTAAGTGTGAATGCCACCATTTGGATTAATATTCAAGATCTGTTCTTGTAGAAATACAGTTGCGAGAGTTGGGGCTTTAAGACCAGACAGGAATTTATGCGTAGCCAAAGTCAACTCACGCACCCTCAGCCAATATTTCAATTTGAATGCTAATATTTTGGCTGGTGATCAATAATTTAGACTAGGAGTAGCGACTCTCAAGCTCCCAATACATTCTATTGCTTTAAACAGACATTCATTCCTGAGGACATTGCTTAGTAATTAGCTTTAGGACTTTTCGACTCTCTTTAGCATATAACTATATACCCTGAAGAAAGACTAAAATAATTAGCAATGGTTATTGTTATTAGTAGTTGAAGATCGTGGTGTGATAAACGAGCGAAGCACTAGCGATGTGCATTATGGCAATAAATAACAAGGATGTAGAAAAATTATTATTAAAGAAGCCTTAGAGCAATAAATACAGTACCCTGTAATTTATTGGCGACGCGACAGATAGAAACTCCTGATTTTTATTTGTTTATATAAAATCATTCAGATAATATGTTTTCATTTCATATCAGTATATAGAACAAATTTACAATAACTATAAGTTCTGCTTCAAGTCTGTATGAATTCAGTGTAGCGACTAAGTACATGTAAATAGTAATAACAAAGAACATAAAAAAACAAGATGCGTTTAACAAATGTGCAATTTGTTGTGCTAATAATTATTGGCAATGTTTACAATGTTAATAATTGGAAAAACATATGTATTGCCGACTAATTGGCGACAGAAACAATGTAATTTTTATGTAAAAGTGTATTGACTGACTAGAAAATAGTTCTGCCAATCGTTAAAAGTAGCGAGAGATTTAGAAACTCAGGTGGCATGGCATTACAAAGGGACTAAAGGTTAACTTGACAGGCGACAAGAGTTTATTTCGCAATTAATTTAGCAATTTATGGCATATTCATTTGTGAGTGTTGAGAGGCAATGAATCTCTTTGGGATTTCACTCGGACAAGTTACAGAGTGAGTTTTTGGATGGGACAATTATACATAAAGTGCCATGTAGAGTGAGATTTAATGAGTGAGTTAAGCTTAAGGTAGCTTAATTGCTTTTGGTTCTAGTCAGAGAGAGAGAGAGAGAGAGAGACTGCTAATAAAGAGACGAGAGAGAATGTTCTCTTTTTTGTTTGCGAATTGAATTCAGAGCAGATGAGATGGGACGAGACAAGAGAAGAGACTTGAAAATGATCATGTAGCTCTAGATATAGACAGGATTTTCCGCTCTACTACAGAATCCTGAATCCAATCCCAAACACTTTTTTACAACACACTTACCCTTTACATAGAATCTTTCTTCTTTTGTACTATTCAAACTAATCGCAGACTAAATGCACATAATGATCGCGCAAAGAGCAATAAATTCTCGCGTGCAGTCAATTTTAATTTAATCGTCAATAGAAAACTGTTCTACATAAATACACAGTCTCGCTCGCTCAGACAGAATCCAATACACTCGCCTAATATCTTATCTAGATGCTACCATTTCACACGATACCATTTCTTAGCACTACTGTTATCTTTAATGTATTCATTCCCATCCTTTCGTTTGCACAGACTCCCTAATACTCAATACATTTGGAAGCAAATCTGAAATTGCAAGAAAATAAGAGTTGAAACACGCAAAGACAGGAGCATCTTTGTACTTTCAGATAATAGCTGAGATACGAAGCACAATTTGTATAAGAAGAATTCTGGTTCGACATTATAGATTGCAATTATTAGAAAATATCTCTAAATTCTTCCTTTTTTTGCAAATATCACAATTTCACTACTGTCACTATATAAACGTGCCTGTTCAATTTTCTTTTGAAGCACTCAAAAAGCATTGATTGCCAAAGATGAGCTGATATGAACAATAAAATTATACGAAATATAATTCTATAGTTATGATACACTTACTGAGACTGATATGTTACTAAAGAGCCAATAGCCAGTGACGTGTTATTCCATAAAATAGGAGAGTATTTTAGACTTTTGCTTTTGCATGCATCCACATCATTCTACTCCGAAACATTAAATGAGTTCAATCTGTGTACAACTGCAAGTGGGTACATAAACAGACAGCAAATTATTTTATAATTGGCCAACTACTCCTAGTACAATTATATAAACATGAAAAACTTTTCGAAACACCACCTGTTTAATAGATATACATAATAAATATCTTCACATGTTAAATTGAAAGAATCCGTTGCACTTGCACAATAAATATTGCTATCCCCGAAAAATAGAAATAAATCTCGGTATCAAAATCTCCTGCAAATAAATGAGTTTCTTTCATAATGTTCTGTTATTTGTTGTTAAAACAAGGTTTATATCCAAAAACAACAAAATGATTAAGAAATTCATAATTTAGGATTTAGCTTTTGTATAGTTGCTGTTTTGTTACTGAATAATTAATAGGAGAGTAAGAGTACAATTATTATTCATGGATTAGGTAGCAAAGTGTAATAGAGGTAGAGAACTTTTTTTATTCTCTTATCCTTTCTGTTTGCCGATTTCTTAAAAAAGCAAATTTTAACGAGCAAAAAATGTTTTATTAACATTTACTTTACATTTAGCCACGGATAAGATATACCTTGATTTAACAATGAGCTTTGGGTGTAGTAATTTATACGAATGCTCTGTATTAGATACCGATACTAAAAGTAAACTACGAATAAAGTACAATTAGCTTACGATAGTAATAATTATTTACTACTTGCTATGTATCTGTATCTAAAACATTAATTGGAAGCGGAGAATGAATGTTGGCCTAGCTGTGTCTGCCTTCTGCTAATAATGTGTACAATAAATAAAATCCCAAATCCAATTACAAAGTGTTGAGTTAATAGGAGAGGTAATTATTCTTTTAATGACCTACATTTGCAACATTTTATGTTTAACAGAGTTCCAATAATAGACATACTTAAAGACAGACAGCCAGGCACAAACGAATACCTACTCGCAGAAATGGAACACAAACATCAATACAAACACAACGAAAATCCTAACAACAAACTAAATTTAAATTAGCTCTTGCCATTATTATAACCACAGACATAAGCAAAGCCTAATCGCAGAATAACAGAACTAAAGTACATACTAGGACAGAAAAAACTGTCTTGGTTTTTTGTAGCATTCACATAGAGCTGTGAATTATTGTTTAGTGACTGACTGTACAGAAAGGCAAAGGACGGTGAATTACTTTTGGAATGTCAATCACTTGATTTGAGTCAGAGAGTGACAATGGGCAACAGGTGAAAGAAATCTAAGCAGCTACGCATGAATGGCTTCTAAAAGCATAAATACAGGGCTTTAGTACTTTAGTGGAGCATTTTTTGGATGAAAACACATTCTGTGCAATTCACTTCTACATCCTTGTGTCTATTTAACAAATAAATGGATAACTGCACTTACGACGTGGTTAGACATACACATTGGGAAATTTCCTATCGATTCCTTAAGCTAATGTCCATAATAATAAAATACTTTTACTGTTTGCCATTCACTGTGCAGCTCTACAGGTCAGGAATGTAGAGGCATAAGAAATGCAAGTTGAATAGAAGAGACAGATACAAAGGGATTGCAATTGCAAGTCAATGATACATGGTTAAAAAAGAAAATTACACTGTCCATTACAGATAATCATGTCACTTACACTTATTTATTAGGCACAAGTGGGGAAAATCTGGTTTTGCTTTTGGAAAACACGACCCGATTGACGTTAATGATGTAAAAGACTATCAATAATAATAGGAAAACACAGAAAGTCGAATTACAAGTGTTCTGCGCCATGTAACTGTGTGGTTCATGTCTACGAATCAAAACTCTCAAAGAGAATTATCAAAAATTCACTAATTTACGATATGTCCATTTTTACGGTGAAACTGAGAATATAGGCCGCAACTAAATACGGCTTTATCTTTATGGCCTAGAAAATCTTACAATAGTCTGTAGCTATCATAATGAATACACACACATACGTTTAACTGTTTAAAGTTTACTGCATAATGAATTAATGATCTGTTATCTTTTGATTGAAGGTTGATTTGTATTTTTATCCAAGAAAAATATGGAAACGCTTGTCGTTATCAAATTAAGTGCAAAATGCTCCTAATTGTAATAATCAATAATTATGATGTTATAATAGGTCAAGTTAATAAATAGGTTGTTACTACCAGTTCAGTACTAGTAAGAGCATGTCGAAGGGCAGTCGTGTCTATAATATATGCTAGTAAATAATGTTAAAACTCTTAATTGACTACAAGCCACACTCTCTCTTCAAATCTACATAATAAATTCGAAAAATCTGGAAATCTTATCTTGAGAATTGGAAAAATATTAGATTAGTAGGAATTTATTGGTGTTTCATTGGAGTTTAACTGTTCACACACTTGAGTAATAGCATTAATTATGCTCACCTTATGCTGATACAATCACAATGCGAATGCCCGATTCTAGGACGTTCTAGGCCGGCGGACGTTCTATGCCACAGACGCTCTTTCTCTCCGGCTACTCTATGCCGTACCG
>JAAAYG020004450.1:0-15116 GCA_009936455.2 Tomocerus minor
GTTTTCTTTGCTATGATGATGAGATGAGAGAGAGGACGGTTCTAATGTAATGGAAAAGCATAATAGACATAAGCTACTACTAATAATGGTGAATAGAGAGAGGCGAGTGAGTGGAGCGTTGAAGAGATCCCATGAAATATTCAGCAACTCGCCCACCTTATTATCTCCGCTTTTGACATCAGAGTTTTATGTTGTTGTGTGTTGTATTGTAGGGGCGAAGAAAAAAGTGTTGAATCTTTCGTCTGACCCATGACCCTTGGAAGGCCTTAAAATGATAAACTCCACTGAGAAAATGAAGCTCATTTAGAAACACATAAGGGGCCAATTTATGAGTCTACTTAGGAGGATAGTTGAGGAAATATTAATTCTCCTTTCGTTACTCTCCTCCTCGTTTTGCTTCATCACACGAAAATAATAGAATGGAACTCACTCACCTCTTCTTTCTATCTATTATCTCCGTATAACTACACACAGTCAGGTGAGAGAGAGAGAGAGAGAGAGAGATGAGATGATCATGCAAGCCAAGAACAACGTGATTCTCCACACAAAATCTTTTCTACGGCTCAATGCAATCCAACAATAACAGAGAAGAGTGAAATTGAAACTGACTCTTCTCTGCCCGACTTTATTTCATTGTATTCTCCTTCCCTCCTCTTTTCTTCTATTCGAAGTGTAACCTCTGTTGACTCCACTTAAACACTCACCCACTTACTTGACTACAATTTAAGATTAAGGCCAGGCCAAAGCAATGTTTGTATAATATCATTACTAATATTAGCCACCTAATAATATCTGAGCAACTATTTACAAATCCTTTTCTCCTTTTCTCAGTTTTTAATGCTTATTTGGTTTTCCTTTGCTCCTTTGTTCATTCCCCAAGTTATTAGAGTGGGGAATGGAAGGACGGCTCATAATTCTCATTTCATTTTCATCTACACACTTTCCTCGGACACCTTCCACCTCTAGAAACACTTCATCTTCATAATAGACATACAAAGAATAACAAGGCAAACCACATTACATCACACCATCGTATCATCCTGTAATAATGCTCACTAACACACTTTTCTATTTCCAACCGTACAATTCTTGTTTACATGCACTTCATTTAGAATTTCTACTACTAAAAGAGTTTTTAAGTAACCCTTTTCTTCACAGATCGGTCAAAAAGCAACGAGCAGGTTTACCTTAAATACTTGTCTGTTGTTAAAGATCATATATCCCATCAGAACCAACGTGGCTTTAACACCCCCATTTACGCATTATGAATAAATTCATGGGCCATTAGTGCATACCTACTCCCATATTTGTTTCAAGCCGAGTGACATGACAGCATTAGTTGCAACATCTCTTTGGGAATACAATATCATATCATAAATAAATACACGGCCTTACACTAACTTTGCATTTTTCGGCGTGTTGCTCTAAGCATATCGAGAGTGAGTGTATATTCTGTGTAAGTAAAAAGGTGAGTAGCGAGTGAGAGAGTGTAATAATGATATGCAATTTAGAAAATCTACTAACTAAGGCTAACATTAAGAGAAACACATTTATTCCGTTTAATAGAGCTCTGTAACTTAAGTAATGTCACATTAACTAAATTACGTTCACTATTTACTTCTTTAGGCCCAACTCATTTATTTGTATTGTTCTCTGAAATTGTAGTGGAATGGGAATGGAAGAAGATGGTTATATTATAAGAAGAGGATGCTTCCTTTTCTATATCCCTTCGCTTTGTTAGTAGATTATGCATTTTGTTGTGTATATGAATGTGTGTGCACTGTTGTAGTATGTGTGTGTATACATATACTTCACATGATTATCTTTAGTCGAATCTCAGCAGGAATCTGGTTTTGCTTGCTCTGCTACTCGGACGTAGCCAAAGTGAACCAAACCCACATTTTCCACAGGTGGGTCAACTATTCCGGGAATTTTGTCAAAATCCTTGCTACACTTAAAGGTGTACGACTATAGAGAGATGGGACTTTACAAATACGGGTTACTATTAGTCAGTCAGTGAGAAACATAGCCACCACCTGACGTTCATCTCTCTCCGTACTTATACAATTATAGAGATGAAGAGACTGAGAGCTTACACATATAGTTCTGCTTTGTATTACATTCTGATTTCTGGCTGAGGAGAGGAACTGTATTTATTTACGTTAGTTTGTCTGAGCAAGGTTATGCCTAGTGGAGGACTAATAAGCATGTATGTGTAACAAAAGCTAATAGAATGTTTGAAAACATTCAATCCAATCTACGCGTCCATTCCAGAACAAAGTCGAGTCATCCAGTCTGGCCCGGCCGGCCGTGCTATCCAAACCCAACCAACTGCAGGCAAGCCAAGTTCACTGAGCAAGGAATTTTATGTGTTGTGGGCATGCAATTGAGAATGCCAAACAAAGATTGATTCTCTTAATTCTGCCACTAAAAAATCCAGTGTGGGCTGCCTCTCCTTCCCCATTTCCCTGTTTTGTAGAGGAACATTCCTAGGATATATATATGCACTCACTACATAATAGCATGCTTGTTCTCTCTCCTCATATCAAACATCAAGTGCATGGTCATTATGAATGAATTTATCACAAGAGTGGATGAAATGACGCAAAGTTGCCTTGCCTAGTCAGACCTTAACATTTCCCAGCCTTTCCACACTAATAACTATTCACTGTGAACGGAATTTCTGTACACAGAGCTCTCTCTGCCACTAATAACTATGTGTAGGTGTCCTTAGCTCCACTCACTCTCCCTATTTACTCAGGCATTTGTTTGTTTGATTAACCAAAATGAGTTTTTAATCGCTCATCTAGATCACCTACACCTCACACCAGACTCAAACAAGAATCCCAACACTTTTCACTATAATAACTCACGGGAAATGCATGCTCTCTCTAATAAATGCTATTTTACTGTGTTAGTATTTAATTGTACGCTGAGAGAAATGTATTTCTGTATTTTAAATCCCGTCTTTAGACTGTGAGGATGATGGTATATACATGGTGTTATTTATGAATGAGTTGGTTATGTATGGTCCTTCGTCTTTCGTGGTTGTTGTGTTTGTTGGTGGATTGAATGAAAATAATAATTCACAGATGAATAGGTCATTGATTAGAATGATTTGTTGATTTGATTTATATTTTTTACTTTTACTTGTTCTGTACAATCACCAAGTACAAGCACATTGAAATGGACAATGCTTACATGACAGGACATGAAATCTCAATCTATCTAGTTATGAATGTAGTAACTGAATCAATTATCTCACTTACTTGAATTAAAAATTAAACGGACACTTTGGCACAAATACTTTACATTTTTCTTATTATACACATGATTATTACATATTAATGTCTACAGTTATATAATAACTAGCTGAAGAGGAGTGTACGAATCTATTAGATTACATTATATTACAACAAGTATTCGTACAACATGTTTTTAACTATAAGTATCTGTAGCTGTACATACATTTAGTACGTACGTCCAGTTGGTATCTGTATTTGTAGCTAATTAATAACTTAACTATCGTCATCTGTTGTAATTGTAACATTTTTATTTCCAACTTATCAAGGCCTTTTCACAAATAAGTGTCCACCTACTTAGCCCAGACAGACTAAAAGTAAGTAAACTGCTCATTAGACTTGTAAAGGTCCTTTTCTCTCCTTAAAGTTTCATTTGGCACATTGAGTAGATATAGAGTGAGGGAGCGAGGGAGATTAGAGAGCTGCTGCGGTAATAAACATTTTTTATTAAACAGACAATTAAAATTCAGGCATTCAATTCAATAGAATAGTGGACATAGAATAATAGGATATCGTCCTACACGCTCCTCTGCCCCACAACTTTACTCACTTAAAACGTAGAGAGAGAGAGAGACGAACGAAAAACGAACATGATAATTTTCTAGCTTGGCAGGCATACTATCATTTATTTATCTGTACTTGTATGGTAATGGTATGGTAGTAACAACAACATAATAACAGTAATGGCATAATACTAATAAAAGTAACTCCTCAATTAAAATAAGGTAATAATAACAGTGGGCAGTAATTAATAATTATTATGAGTTATACGATCTGATTACTATCTTTGTGCTTTTCATTATTTATTCCTTTCTTACATATCAATAGCTTACATCTACATACATACATACATTATACATATGCCCGACCACAGTAGTCTATCATAATTAAGTGACCTTTATTGTTCGCAGTACAGCAGCTAGTAAAATATGTATGTATGTAAATAAAGTAAGCATGAGTTGTCCGAGGATTTTTCTTGGCATGATGATGATAGTACATACTACGCATAATATTCCCTTCCTACCTACCTACCTCTGCCTAATTGCAATTATTTGTATAGAGTGCAGCTAAAAACTCCTCGAAAACAATCAATAATCAAATCAACTGAGCCATCACAAATTTTTATGAGTGCCAATACATTAGTACTCAATTGTTTAAGGTTACCCATCAATCTTTTCTATAGCATTAAATTATTATGATGCTTTATAGTGTCTATTATCTGTTTAGCATATTAATTAGATCTGTATTAGTAAAGTACATGGATTAGCTATTTGAAAATGAAGTGTAGTTAATCAGGGAAATGTCTTGTTGTAGGTAGTAGTAATGCAGTTACAAATGTTCTCTTTATAAATATAATATGATGTATTGTGATAATAGTTCAATCCTACTATACTAACAGTAGGTAAGTAGCCGGAGTCAATTTACTCTAACAATAGTGAACCTTGTTTTCTATGACGTGTTTGGCGTGTAAAAATTACGACGTGCGGTGTAGCTATACCCATGCTACTCACTCACTCGACGCTATTGATGTATTTAGTTCTGCCAACTACGTTTATAATTATTCCTATTGTTAGTCTAATCTTTTATTTCGAAGAACAACTTTAGGAGTCGAGTGATACTTAGTGTGTGTGAGAGAGAGAGAGAGAGAAAGATAAAAATTGACTTAATGCACTAGGTAGTCATTCAATACATCCAATTCAGATCTCAGTAAATAGTAGACCATTATGCCCACGTCGCGTCGTTGTAAGAAAGCATTAAGAAGTTGTAATGTAACATTCGTAATAACACAAGTTACGTTGTCAGCTCCAAAGCAAAGGATATACACTCAGTGTAGGTAGGCAGAAGTTCGTTATGTGCCTACATATTATTTTCTAATGTATATATTTTGTAGTGGACTACTAATCAGATTTTATCAGTTTCTTGCTTTTCGTTTGCTAATACTCTCTTAGCCTCAACTCTACAACTCCAACACAATCAAAAAGGAGTATTATAACACACACGCACGCACACGCATATTACCGATTTGGGCGGAGCTTCGTATACCTTAGCTCTCTGGCTTCCTTTATCTTGACTTTACTCTCACATTCTATATAATGACGAACATTTGCAAATCCTAGGTTTAGTGTGTAAAAAATAATTATTAGCTCTAATGGTCAGAGAGCAGAGCGAATGTGTATACATTTGATTTCAGGAAAAATAATTCTAATTACTACGAACACGAAAAAGTCTGAGAATCTACATCCTACAAAGGATTTAACTACATATATGAATATGTAGTTACAGATGCAAATGAAATTGGAGCAATAAGAGAAAGAGAGGATGCATTAGAAGGGAAAGAGCCCGGTGCGAGTTGCAAATGGATATTTAAATGGAGAAAAGGCTCTGTTACTAGCAAAACACCTTAACTTTACATAAAATCTGCTTCGAACTACTTCTTAAAAGGGTTAGAGCATTGTTATTAATTTAATGAATCGTATCTTGTCACGTAATTTTCCTTCTCTTTAAACCGGGGGCTCATTCTTTCTATCAACTGCTACTACGGAGAAGTTGCTTCATTTTTAATTCCTTTCCCTTGCTTACACACCTGTCTCATTAATCAATTTTTTATGTCAATTCTTATAAATCAGTTCTCGTTTCGATTTGATTGACAAGACATGAAGGATAGCTTTAAATTCCTCTCTCTCTCTCTCTCTGACTCACTGTAGAATTAAAATTGACATTGAATTCGTTCTTTGAACCGGGCAGAATCTGCAGGCTGTATTATACAATGGAACGGAATGGTAATAAAGTATTTAAAATCAGTCTGCATTTGTATCAGAGAAGGAACCCAATTGAATTATAGTGATTGAAACAATCTTCCTTGAGCAAAAACAATGTATCATTTAAGAATGAGAGAAATTATGAATTGATCTTGTTAGCATTACACATTCCTTTGCACGTAAGTACATAGAGACAGGAGTTTTACTTAATAGCTACGTGTGCAGCGTCGTTATTATGTTGTGTTTATTACTTTTGCCCAATAACAGAAACACATTCAATGGAGCGACCTTATAGCGTTTAGTAAGTCAGGCAATGCTATGGAACTTGTTGTTTAAATTTTGTAGACACAAGCTAATGCTAAGTAAAAAGTAAGAGAGAGAAAGAGAGTTGAGACTGAGACAGGGCGGGAGTCCCACTATAATTTTCACACAGAATAATAAGTGTAATTCTATGTAATTTCATGCTATTTAATTTTGTTTTGTGTAATGCTACAGTAAAGTCAAGTCATGATTATATTTTAGTTATAGACTTAAGTTTCCGTGAGTCTAATTGATAAGGTTCACCTTTACCTTCTCTCTGGATCTGCTTTAGTTTAGTCGAAAGAAAAGCAACTAAAGACTACATTTATTATATGATGATGACTCGTCTGATCTGATCTGACATTGACAGCATTTCTTTACTTTACGATAGTGTTGATTTGATGTCGTGGGTTTCCCCTGCCACAGAATATTATAGTGCCATGCCACAACAAAACTTATAGCATTCACATCCTCATACTTTTATCAACTGAAAATTTAATAATAATAACATATGAGGCTAAGGGAATCTTGGAAAAGGTTCAACCCTGATTAAAGCTGATTAAAGAGCCAACATCAAATAAACCTAATGTAATGTAAGTAAAAGCACGTTCAATTCCATACTTGACGGACTTGCCTTCCTTTTTTGTAATGATGGCTGAGAGTGATAGTATCAGAGTGCGGAGGAGATAGTTAAACAAACGTAGTACGTGCTACCCTGCCCTATAATATGCCATACCAAAATACCAAGTAGACACGGAGGAGACCTCAGAGCTCTTTTCCGGCCTTTCCTACACTTCCCTACTCTTCCCTCCTCGAATTTATAATAATAATAATATTATGTACTGTTCGGTACTTATTCTACATTTATATGACAATTACATAATAATATGTAATAATAATAAACTTTTCTACTCATCTTCTTATTTAGTTCTATCTGTATAGTCTATATATATATATAGTAGTAGGTATACTATGTACATATAATTTAATCTTAATAAGTGATATAATAATAATATAATAATACTTTTGGATAAAATGCGTTCTAGGTTTAGTTTTATGTTACTATTATGATGTGAGTAGTAAATAGTTGAGAAGCTGACGAAAGGGAAAGAGAGGGATTTACGACTTGCGAAGATGATCCTGCTCTTCCTCATCTGATAAGTCTTCGTCCATGAGAATCTCTTCGTCGCTACTTTCATCCGCGTAATTTCTCGTCGATGAGTCTGCAGAGATTGAGTTAGAGAGATTTGACCCCGTGGAAGCATTTGTTCCCGAATGCGATGTCCCATTACCCGGTTTTGATGTCGTCTCTTCTTCCTGCTGCATTCGTTTGTGCTTTGTCCGTCGATTTTGGAACCATACTTTGACCTGTAATTATCACAAAAGCCTATTAGTTATCTGCCGTAGTAGCCCAAATCATGCTGACTCTAAAACTCTAAAAGTGTCCCCTTGAGTAGCTACGTCAATTTCAGTTCCCTAATTCCGCGTCTCTCAATGCCCCCAGCTCGAATTCAACGGAACCTCTTTGCCATAAAACCCAGGGCAAAAAGTCCTAGCCAAATAAAAGTCTTTCCACTACTAAAGAGATATAATTTAGATATATTGTCATCAGATCATGCAATCCGCTAACAATCTATTTGTCTACTAACTTTCGGGCCTTAGTAACTTGAGAAGTTGAGCTGGACACAAAAGAAGGCTATTATATCCTCTATCCTATCACATATATATAATGTATAGTAATGTATATGCTAAAAAACTGGATTATATTGAATAGCAATGTTTCTTACTTGAGTTTCGGTGAGTGAGAGAGAATTGGCCAGCTGTTTCCGCTCAGCTCCGACCACATAGTGATTCCTTTCGAATGCGTGCTCTAATTTGAGAAGTTGAGAAGGACTGAATGCCGTGCGGATCCTTTTCGGTTTTCGGAACGGCTGGAGCAGGAAACCGGGTAGTTCTGGTCCTGTCATAAAAATGCATTATTGCGGTTAGACTCTTTTGTTCAATAGTAACTGCACTAATCTCCTTGCATGAACTACAAGAATATCAATAGTCAGCTATACAATGTTCTAGAAATTGATCATCCATTGCAGCCCGTTAACTGACTTTAATGCCGACACGATAGTAAACTTTCCTTCCTACAACATAACACGGCGACTATTGATGGATGAATGCTAGAAAAATATTTTGTCAACCCAAGTTTCATCTTTATTAACCATTTTATTGGACTTAGGGTACTCGAGCATTTTAATGAGTGACATGCTAACGGTCACTTCAGACTTCAAACTGGATCACTTGGAATGTTTAGCCTTAATTATATATATCAATGCTACATGGCTAGATTAGTCTTTGCTATTTGATACACTATAGAGTCTATATATATTGCAGTTGCATTGCAACACTGCATTTTATCCTCTGGAATGGCTAATGGGAGAATTAAATGGGCAATGAATAAAAGCTTAAGTACGTACATAACTCTGAGTCCAATGGCTTTGTGAAATGATAGTGTGCCTCATGATCCCAACAAATAAACTAGTACTTTACAGCAAAGAAAGCAATTATTACAATGTTTAGTGTTGACCAGTAGGCACTACTTTTCACAGGTAAACATTGTATACAATTCAATTTATTAGGTAACTCAGGCTGAATTATCAAAGCCGTGACTTTTCATTAAGTAAAATTCGTGATGTAATGAACTTCCAGTTCTCAACTCAATTATTTCATTTTTATGACTCTGCTCCTACTCCCCTACCTACTACTCATAACACAATACGTACATACCAACAAATCTTAAACAGCTCAAGTTACATACTATTATACCTGGCTGCTTACTTATTGCACTCCAGCACGGACTGATTTCATTTTTACTGTTCTGTACATGTAATGTACTTAAGGGTAGCATGCTATCAGAAAATAGTCAAAAGGAAAAGAGATTCGTGTGTAGTGTGTGTGTGTGTTGTGTAAGGCAAAGGTTAGTTTATAGTTTGTCATGGGCGTATTTATAAAATGAATTAGGAGGACTGAGCTTATCCCACTCTTGTATTTCGTAGTTCCGCCTCTTTTCCAAATCTCTTTTTGCTCCATAGGAGGGGACAGAGATAATTTCGTGAGAAAGAGAGGGGAAGATTCTCCCCCTGCCAAAAGTTCCGACTAAGTACGTCTATGGATTTTGCGGTTGGTTTTACAGAATATTACAATTTAACATGATATGATATGATATGACGTTATTAGCCAAGGTGTACATAATATTCATGTCTCTAAACGAATAATATTAATATTTGCCGTAATATGTAATAGTTAGTGGAGTGAGTATGAGTGACATGACACGACACTGTGCACAAAACACACACACAGTCAACAACCATTGTTTTGCTATAGCATTTCATTTCAATTATGCGGACGTCTGAACGCATGTGAGGTGCTAGTAAGTACCTACACTCACTTTTCATAGTTTCAAGCAAATGTGAGAAGAGAATTGAGTCACGATCATAGTTATTATATGAAAGCCATAAGCGTCTGTATAGAATTACCACCAACCAACAAAGAACTCGCCATGTCAAAAGCCAGCAGCTCTTGTTTATTCTATTCCTTCCTCCTGCCTACAAAATCAGACACATTAATATCCCACTACTGCCTCTGCCTTTTCCAACCTAATCTGAATTTATGACAATTTGCGCAGTAATAGTAATGTGATGACTGAGAGAGCCGAGTCAACTCAACTCAAACTCTTTTCCCTAACATAATAATAATACAGAGAGAGAGCAGTTAAAACGTATTAATTACACTTCAATCACCTCCAGCCTTCTGGTCATGTGTAGTCTCCTAGTCACTAAGCTGCCTGGTGTACATTTCAATATTTTACGATAGGCTCATTGCAATATTATTAGTGTAATTGTAATGGTGAAGAAGGAAGGAGTAGTGCAATGAAGGCAAATGTATACGAGAGGGAGAGAGAGAGAGAGAGGAAAACACATACTCATAATATCCTACTTATGCAGAAAAAGGACAATAAAACATGTTCAAGTCAAATCAATGCAAATTTAACCAAGTTAGGTTGAAATTGAATGGCTCGACAACAATCAGTCAACTCCACGCTATTCTATTATATTGCCCTTAAACGCCAACGTTAACAGTAAAACAATAGATCGTTTACTTGAGAGCATAACACACATTACTATTGAATTACATATGCATACATATTTGTCTAGGAAAGGAAGCTTCAAACGCACCTACAAAGAAATAATGAATTATGAATTAATCACCAACAAGATGAAAAACTAAAGGAACAGCCAGCACAACAAGAACAAGCCATTGACTCACGTACTTACATATACATAATTTGTAGTGGGTATAAAATAACTTATGCTCCTCTATGCCTCACTACATACACATATGCATGAAATCAGTTTACATTATTATCCCAACAACTAACTACCTAACTAATACTCAGCATTTAACGGCAACTATTTATTAGCTGTCTGTCAGTCTATACATCATCATGAACTGTTCTGATCTCACTAACTAATTGTACTTGAATCCACAGAATCCATTCTGTGAACTCAGCAGTATTCTTCTATAGATGTAGCACATATCATTTTAATAGGGGGTATACCAAAAAAAGTGTACTATGAAAAGAGATGTAATAAAGGAAAAGATGCAGAGAGAGGAGTAGTATATAGTTAAAGAATGTGTATAATTAGTAGCGATATAATGTGAGTAGCTCCTTGTATATAGATTTCTTTAATTCCTTATCGTAGCATTTTTCTCGTTGATTTCATTTGGTGGATGTTGGTTCACCTATTAGTCACGGGGCATAAGTTCCCTTGTCTTTGATACACCTACAGTTTAATTATCTGTAACAGTGCATATGTTATTGCTCTAACAGGATATATAGTTAAACAAGCATAGATCACGTCTTATATATTATGTATAATAATATCAACTATGATAAGTATAGTGCTAATGTAGACAAGACAAGCTCCTAAATAATATTTTAATGCCAGGACTAATAACCAGGAGCGAAATTACACGCTAGCAACTTCACCTCACCTACCAAGCCAACTGCGATCTGCTCTAATTACGCATGATTTATTCCTGCCACTCTCACGGATGAAATTACCTTTTTAAATGTATTAACTGTTTATTTATGTGAGGATAATAATGTAAAGAACAGCATAACTGCTTATTCAAATCTCCTCATCCACACTTCACCTCACCTTACACACTAATGCTATCCTTTAAATTTATTTACTACTTTCAATTATTTATCCTCCTAAACACATTCATCTAAGCATCAATGTTCGTGCAATATCTGTAACACCATGACGTGCTTTTTGCTGTGTGGCATCATGCTTGCTCCTGCTAATTCTGACGAGAATGTTGATGATAACTCACCTCGTTTTTCTTAATTCATTGGATATTATATTATGTTAGTCATGATATGATGTGATATGATATCTCTCTCTCTACTTTTCCACACCTTCCAATTCCCATTCGTCTTCAGCCCGCACATAAACGTGCAAACAAATATTTCATATGATTGACAGAATATGATGTGTACTATGACATTATATAGCAGATAACTATCAAACACCAAGAGCAAAAACTTTGAAAAATCAAGCCAACCAATTTACTCAACGATCATGAAACTGAAGCATACATATTCATTACAAATCATTCATAATTTATACCTATGCGAAAAGTATCTCATGTTACACATTTACACGACAGAGCCCATTCCTATCCACCATAATATTTCAAATGTTAACAACCAACCGTTTAAATAGGCCCTCAAACTATAAACAACAAAAGACACTTAGCGAATAATTAATTGAAATTTCATGCTGAGTCCTACAGTGAATTGTAATGTTATCTGACGAGCCTACTCTTTTTTTCCATGTACAGTAATGAGTTATAGGCGTAATAAAATGAGAAATACGGGCGGACCGATTGCTGAACTGCCTTGAGTCAATCAAAATCAAATGAAACGATTAAATGAAGACAAAGAAGTCAAGACAAACTAAACTAAACCACATCAACTCAATTGGCTTCACATCACTCATACTCTAAAACATCATATTATCATAAGCATATCATAAGCATAATCATATCATAACCATCTTATCATTATCTCTAAACTCATCTCCCACAATCAAAGTTCAGTTCAATCAACGAAAAAAAATTAAAACTGCCAGCCACTGTAAACGGTATGCATTTCATTACAGTGTGTCAACCCAATTATCACGAATCTAACTGTCAAAGGTTCCTTCTTGGATTTTTCCGATGAGAAAATTGCTTAAAATGTCCAGGCATGTCAAAAATTTTAAAGAAAAACAGCCAAATTGTCGAAGTTCTTCTTATTAAAATTTTAGACTAATGAAAAATTATTTTTTCATTTCTGTTCTGCGTTTGTGCACACAAGTTTATCTCCATCCAGTTTCAACTATCTACGCTTTTTAGCTTTGCCGCATGTTTATCTGCAGTGAACATTTGGATTTTTAATTGAGTAAATAGAAATCCTACTCAGAATACGAAATGGGAGAGTTAAGAAGCGGGGAAAAGAGGTTCAAGTGAAGTTTGACGGAATGAATCCATGCGTGAAGCCTATTTAGTAAGTCTATGAGTTAACAATCTGCATCTATCTATGCCTTCATCATCTACACACACAGCAATGCACATTAGCATGAAATCCAATCCAATCCAAGTCACAATAGTGTGTCCATTAAATATTCATAGGCTGTCACTACGCCTATCGAGAGTTGATTTAAAGCTAACAACTACAATCTCTCATGCTAATACATAGTAAAATGCTAATTTAATGTGCTTATAATATTGCATTATAAATCCATATCGTATATTATCATCGTGGATTGGTTGGGAGTAGACAAAAGATATTATAATGTATTAAAGCACGACTAATGTCATGCAAATTCTGATGGCCAATTAGCAATTACTTTACAACAGTCGTATTTTCTTTAAAAAATAACTTATCATTTATTTATTGCCCATCAAATCCGTCTATCTATCACTATCCTTATCATCCCCAAAGACAGACTCAACACGACAGGTGAGCATGCATGTGTGAGTGTGTGCATACCCATCCAATTCTATACGTGTCCAATAAGTAGTAAATAAGTTGAGTGTGTAAGAAAGTTTCCAAATTCAAGCTTTTAATGTGAATTTATGTAGCCCATCTCTATCTCTATCTATAAATCCATCTTCGATTTACAGTTGTGTCTTTAAGGATGGAGGTATAATAATAATTGTGGAGTAGTGGAATGGATAAAGGAAACGAAAGGGTGATTTTCAATTTAATGAGAGGGTTCAATGAATTATGAAGAGGAGGAGCAACACTTGATTTCATGTTTAGCTATTAAAATATCAATTCTAATAAATAGCTACCTAAACGCTGACGTTATCATCTTTCGTCTAATCTAAAAAGTCTAAACGTATGCAGTTAATTTCAGGAGGACAGAAGGGGATGATCGTATATAAGTAGTAGGAAATACATTATAGGAGATTTCCCTAGTCTCTCGCGAGTTATTTAATGATTTGAGAATAGGTAAAAGTAATTTACCTGGTCCGAAGCGATGAGGAAACAGTCGAGAGTGTTTGGCAAGGAGCCACGGGTAGAGAGGATGAGCAGCGGCGGCGGCAGCGGCTGCTTGGTGGTGATGATGAGGAGGGGGCGGGGGCTGCATCCACGGAATGCCGGGGTGGTGATGGGCAGCGGCGGCGGAGGCGGCCGCGACGAAATTCAGCATGCCGGGAGGGTAGGCTGCGAATTGCGGGGGAAGTCCGTGGTGTCCACCCCCGACCTGGGGCTGGGACGGGTGATGTGCGTCTCCCGGGTGGTGGGGGTTCGGTGAGGAGAAAAGCGGACTTTTGGCTTCGAGAGGCGGGGAGCTGGAGTTGTTGGAGTTGACTGATGAGGATCGATTGTTGAGGTGATTATTGCTACTGCTAATGTTGTTGTGGTGGTGGTGGTGGTGTTGGCTTTGGCCATTATTCGGCGGGGTGTTATTTGCACTGCCACTACTATTGCTATTATTCGTACTGTGGTTGTTGTGATGATGATGGGAGTGAGGGTGGCTATGATGATTGTTGTTGTGGTGGTGGTGGTTGTGGTGATGGTGATGGGAATTCTCCCTGGAGCCGGTTTTTGCGGAGATTTCCGTCGAGGATGGCTCAGGGGAGGGAGGTGTGGATGTTTCTGATCGAGATCGACTTGCATGACTTTTCGACCCTCCACCGACTATCGAGTCGATCGAGAATCCTATCTTGGGTCGGTGAGCTGCCGGCAATTCAGTCGAAGTAGGTGCCAACGGCATCATAATAAATTTATTGGGCAGATCCACGCAATTATTATTATTACACAGGTTCCCGATCAACTTTCAGCAGCCTCGACTTAACTCAATACAGTCGACTTAGTTGCCGAGTTTACTGGTTTTCTTCAGTCTCCTTCAATTATCAGCTTAGTACTCTTGATTCCCCAACTCTATGTCGTTCTCCGAGTTTTCTTAGCATTTGCATCTACCTAGCAGATGGATTAACAATGTGTAGACTAGTCTTCTCTAGTGCATACAATCAGGATCCGGACTCTTTTAATTTTCTTATTACTGTCCTTATTAAACCACTCATTCCTCCCCCTTCACAAATTTTTATTAATGCTATCTTTCCTAGTCTCGTCAAGTCAAAAACAATTTACCATCAGATTATCTTCGATGAAGAAAACTACCATTTTCATACATATCTTCTT
>JAAAYG020004450.1:15216-28831 GCA_009936455.2 Tomocerus minor
GTCTCGTCAAGTCAAAAACAATTTACCATCAGATTATCTTCGATGAAGAAAACTACCATTTTCATACATATCTTCTTCTTGACTTCCTATCCGCATTTCTCTGCTCTACACGATATACATAAGATGAGCTACTATACTAAATAGATACAGAGCAGGCTACCGACGGTGAACGTTCTTATAACAGTTCAGTTTTCTCTTTAATCAGTAGCAGCTTTTTGCACCCAGGAGTCTGAGTCTGAACGAGTGGACGAATCGATAGATTATCAATTATTAGGACATTGAACATTGAATGGAAATTGATACTAATCATTGGTTTTCCGTCCCTGATTGAATCAACTAAACAGTTAACTATAATGACTACTAACAAACTACAAGTAAAAGACTCACTTTTGACAGCCTTATTATTCAAAGCGGCAATCAATAGATTTTACTTGATTTCTTCTCCTGCAGCATCGCCTATGTTATTAGTTGAAATTTTTTCTTGATCAATATTGCTGGTTCTTCCTTCTTTTATCAATTAAATCCCTTGCCTCCTTTTCAATTGAATACTTGAGATTTTATCACTTAACTTGTTAATGTGTTTGGTTTATACGTCACAGTCTGATTTTCAATTTGTTCGCGCTCTTCTCTTTTCAGTGATTTGATTATCTAAATTTTCTCGCTTTTCTTTGTTATCTGAGTTTGTAACTGACACAGCGTGGGTCAACGTAGTTAGACAAGTTACTCTTGTTGGATAGTGAGCAGGAGCAGGAAAATAATTTTCTTCCCACCCACGAGCCTCAATTTACAATTTACCATTAAAGTCAATTAGAAATAATCAGAAATCTGTGTATAGTCCTATAACAGAGATTCTTGCAGAGAATAAATTATTATCTTTTTGAGATGATGTGTATAAGTGATTAGATGGGACGATGTGAGTCAGCAGAATGTTTCGTTACGTTTTCTTTTCTTTTCCTATTAAGCGAGGTGCATGTTTTCAACCCTTAGCTTTCCTTCTCTTCGTTGTGATATGCAGAAAATCAACAATTTCAATTACTCAGAAAAGTAATTAAAGCTAAAGAGCTGGAGGAGTGGGTGTTCTTTTCATCTCATTTCAGTCAAATCAACTCAGCCGGTGATCCTTTTGCTGTTAGCAGAACTTATTAGATGTGGGTAAATGTACACAAACCTTGTAATAAATTTTATTGTGGTTATTTAGGCTGTTAATATTGTATGTGTGTGCATTTGATGGTCGTAGGAACATAGAGCTCATAATTTTTCTAAGATGAAATAGTTTTAATTTTTGCTGATATTATCTAGCTTGACTGGATTGGATGTTCACTATACGGCTGCTGGCTTACTGGATTCACCTGAAGGTTTACGTACGTTACGCTATGTTCATCATATGGACAGGAGAGATGGAGATGAATTCTAATGTAATTGAAGAACACACGAAGACGAAGCCGGGGGACACAATTATATTAATGTATTCATTTATCATATGTAGTAGTAGTAAGTAATATACGGCAAGTAATAATTTTGTAATGGGCCTTGGTTTAGTACACGTTTTTCCTTGCTGTATTTTTTAGTTGATTGACTTGACTGGCCTTTTCACAAGAGAAGACTCAAAAATTCACAAAAATCCAACAAGTAATTACAAAGGAGAACAGTAAAACTTTAGCGGAGCTCACACAATCAAACGATTCAGGAACAACAGTAGTTTTTCAGCGTAGCAAAAGTTGATTGTATATAATAATAGTCTGTTACTTGTGTGAGTAAGTTAGTGAGTCAAGTATATAACAAGTTGAAGAGAAGAGCAATAATATTATGCAGATGTGACAGACGGTGAACGTGGAGGACTGTAAAACGAAGGAAGGACAGGACTGGAGAGCTACTAAAGTAAGTGGCTAACAATAAAATTACAAATTAAGTCTCGAGTGTCCTGTCGCGGCACAGCACAGCGTGTGCATGTAATTTTAATGCTTTCGAATAACTTGTGTCTCCCAGTTCAATGTTTTTTGAAAACTCACTGTGTATTTATTTATTCAGGAGAGGTCTATAATACCAAGATCAACTGTTGTCGTTCAATGAGACATGTATGTAGAACTCGGGAGTTTATTTTTCTGTGGATGTGACTCAAATTCAGATGATTCAAGGCACAGATCAGATGAGATGTGCAATCTAAGGAGTCGCAACTGGAACTGGAAGCTGATCTCTAATGGCTAGTATCCTTTCTGTGTGGATCTTCCACTCTCCTCTCCTCTTGAATGACTATGTGTGAAATGAGGAGTGTTAATGTCAATTAAGTGCAGGTTATTTGAACTGTAATGAGCTAATGTAAGTCCACCAACTGAACTTAAGTTAGGCTAACCCAGCTGTAGCTCGGTTCTGCCGACGACTGGCATTGACTAAACTCTCTCTTACCGACAACAACCAACCTCTCATACTTAATGTTCACTCTCATACAATTCACTACAGACATTTACTCACTACTACTGCACTGACTTCTCTGCCTAAATCTATACATACTTGTATGTACCTAGAAGCTAAGTAAGTGTACATTGAACACACACACAAACCTTCCTTCCCTCTCTTCTGTATGTACGCAACTAGGTATGCATGGGATATGACTCTATATGTACATAACATAAATGCAGCATAAGGATAAAGATTATTAAGCCAGAGTAAAGTGAGCATTACACACAGAGAGGTCTGAGCAGAGACCACGGCTAGAAATCCAAAGGACTTGCCTTTGCATTGCCTTCTCACTCACACTCCTCTGGTCTGTGGCTGTAAAATTCTGGTGTGGGAAGGGAGAATCCTAAAGGCAACCCTCTGCTTTTTTCTCGCCCAGCACCAGCCGACCTAACTTAACCATCCAATGCAAAGCTATACACACTCACATAGTTAGGATCTTTATTTCGGAGAGTATACATTGTATAAATACCAACTACTTACTTCGTACTTACTCACACATACACATCTTTTGACTACAATTTAGTTACAACTCTCGTATTAAAGACTTGTGCTACGTTCCTCTGTCTGGAAAAACTTATCCGAGAACTACACAGATATGTATCCTTACTTTTGCAATCAGTTTCTCAGCTTCATCACTCCGTGTGATTAGCATTAGAAGTAGAACCAGAGCCAGGCAGTTGAAGTTGACTTATTATTGGCTCTCCTACAATATCATTGTGCTAATCTTAGACTTCTTTTGCACTTAGTTCCTTCAATTAAGCAAAAGAGTCTTTAATAACCTCAGCCGTGTACATTCCCGTCTTCTGGCTCCAATCAACTTTATTATTGAGGAAGAAGTTACATACTCGAAGACTTGCCTTTCCTCATCATGCTCATCAGCTTCGTTTAGCAGCTTAGTTAAGCTCATTTTGACTCTGAGGTGTTAAGGCAGTGTTTGTGTGTGCAGTGTGTGCAAGGCGAGGTAGGGAGCGTCTGTAGAGGCGGAACAACAAGTTTCTGGAAGGAGGAGCTGGGCCATTAGCTAGACTCCGCCTGACCTCCGATGCTCCCCTACCTCGTGCCAAATCTGGCCAGATCCAACGAGCAACTCCTCCTGGTTCCTCTTTGTATTTTGTCTCCCTGTCCGTTTCTAATAGACTCATTCACACCTCGATGATCCCTCATCCATCCCATCACCGAGTAATGAATAGCATCAGCAAAGAAAGAGACGAGAGAGAGAGAGATACGATATGATGATGCTCCCGGCTGTCCTGTTGCGGCTCTTTAGTTTATTTTATGCTCCTTAGTGTTTACGGTAGTCTTATTTTATATCTTTTCCCACGGACTCTTTTCCTAATCCTTCTCCGTACACTTTCCCAAAGGTACCTCATTTCTCTTCAACTTATACCACCGTACATAGCATAGCTACTTAATTTTATTTGCTTTGTACATGTTCCACTCTAGATCTAACTATTCTTATCCTATTCTCATCAATTCAATACATTTTACTCAACCGTTCACCTTCCTTAATTTTTTCCTCTTTTATACGAATTTACTAAAGTATGAATAACTCAATTCTGTCTTCGTGATTTGAACTATAGAAATAATTAATTTTTGGATACAGTTAATTGTGAATGATGTGTAGGTGTCTAACTCGATTGCAAAAAAAATGTGAGATAATGAGCAGTAAACAGTTCTTTGTTATCTAATCTTTAGTTATATATAATGAGCTATTGTTTAGTGTCAAAGATTCTAGCAATGACCATCAAATTGGAAATTAAAATGTTATGACTTTTAGTACTAAACGGAGAATAATGAAAAATCAAGTCCTTTCTTCCCTAGACTTTTACACGTCTCAAGTTGAACCTAGTAGGGTGATAAATAAATGAGCTACTTACTATTCAAGTGAACTAATGCACATTTTGTAATAGGTAGATATCCCTATCACGTTACAAATCACTTGTTAACTCTCCGTATGTACGGAGTAAATAATAAAACGTGAAAGAGTATAGGTAGGTGGGTAGTGGGAACTGAATGAGAAATCATAAAAAGTATCAACCAATTCATATTATGCTAATCATGATGATCATCAGTTGAATTTAAGTTGTAGCCAAGTCCAGCCCCCAGTCCAGTTTAGGCTTTATGCAATACTTAGAAAGATTTAGAAGGAAATATTATTAGAGGAGAGGCTGTTCTGGTTTTATTGCATGTCCATATCAATAGCTTTTATAACGATAAAGATAGTTATAGCTAAATATTTAACTTACCTGCCTACTGCCAGCCAGCCACACTGTTTATTCATCCAACTCTCTTCTTCCTCACGATAACATCTGATTACACCGAGACATTTATCCACATTCATAAATTCTCGTCTGGACTTAACACTTATGCTATGATTTAGTGCAAGATGACTGGAGAGACTAGATTGGAATTGATGGCTTTACCTTCTTGCCTCCCTTCCCTTCCAACTTACTTATGCACCTATGCATTATCATATCAAATCATTGAACAAACCTTAATTTTACCTGGAATGATTTTTGCTCCACAATTACAGATCACTTCCAAGATATAGAAGCTTAGATAGTGTCTTCTTCTTATTATGCAGATATTTGATCAAAATTTATTGGTACAATTATTATTAATGTACAAAAATTGATAGAGCCAGTCATAAATATGTGCATAATGAGTGGAGGTTCGTTGGTTGGTGTGAGCAATTCAATTTAATAAGTCTGTGTGCAGTTAGGATGAACATGCTGGGGCTGGAATTGCAAAAGTCAAATAAAGTGTTTCATGTGAATTGAGTCAGTGGGATCCACCAGGCCAGAGATAAAGAACGAACACGAATCATCAATAAGTACGTATCAGAAACAACAGCGTGATGTGAGCCATTTAGCTATGCAAATTAATTCATATTTATATCAGACGACAGACAGAGCTCAGAGATTTACATGACTCTCTCATACTTCCAACTGATCCCCTATATCCTTGCCTTCCTTCGTCCAACTGCAAACTCATGCAACAACTTACATTTAGTACACAGTATCTTTAGCTCTCATTCAGCCTTTACACTAGATATCCATCCACAGTGCATGATCATTGCAAAGTGCAATAAAATGATTTAAGACTTTTCCTTTTCGATGAACTTGGCATTCCATCCATAATTTATATGTCAGAAGAATTAGCCATAGCTTTATAAATTGTATCAGTTTAGAATGCTATATCTACATTAACTTATACTATTCCGATATACTTATTAGTATTAGATGGGGATTAGACTCTGGAAGTAGTTCATTAGTTTACTGTAGTGCAATGGTACCTACTTCATTTTCGAATCAGTGAAGTAATGTAACATAAGCTTTAAGATTGTTATCCCAATTTTTTATGTATGTATTTGTGTATAACAGGCATTTTATTACTTTTGCTGTTTGTGTCTCTCACATAATATTATGGTCATAGTATTGTATCATATTATTTCTGTACTTTAATTTATCGGACTAATAATATGCTGAAGTTCCAGTGATCACCATCGAAAACTTATATCGTTGTTTATATTTATGTAATTAAGTTTAAAAAAAACCGTATTCTTTATTTGAATTGTCGAGATAGATTTAATGCAGTTAATTACTCATCTTTAAGGAACTACTATGAGTACCTACTTGCTGAAGTTGGTCCAAGACTTAGACAAGTGCTCATTAAAACTTCGTTCTCCTGTGTATTGAAACAAGAATCTGAATTCAGTTTCTTGAACTTTGTGTATTTTTAGTCTGTTGTATTGTAATTGTGTATAAAGAGAAAATGCCTTTACACATTTCCTCCATGTAAAAATACATTTAATTAATTGAAACGTTTATTAATGAATTGAAATGTTAAGGTAATCTAATATATGTGCAGCACCATATCATACTGTGTAATTGTGTATAACGCCTAATACTTTTCGCTTTTAATACAACCGCTAACCGTCTGTCTGTCATTACTTTACTCTCTAATTTTATTAAAACCAAATAAGAAAATATTCAAGAAATATTAATAAAATAATAGCCCTTATCAAAAATAATGACGATCTGAAAGTAATCAAATAAAAACCTTGTTTTCAATTTTGGGAGATTGATAATTGAATGCATGTAATTTATCAGTATCCATTTGCTTTACTCTACAAATTATTCCTTGACTGCCCCAAGTGTTTATTTTTATCCAATACTATGTGTATCTGTTTGAAATGGAAAGAGACAACTTAAGAAACGTTTAGTAAAGTCATTGAAGTTGACTGACTGGACAGAAGAAGAATGGGATCGTGTAAATGATGGAAGAGAATAATGTGAGACCGCAGGAGGAGGTGGGTAAACGGAAAGTCTTTGTTGCTTGGTTGAGTTTATAGATTTTTCGTGTAAATTCTTGACAAAGGTTAAATGGTAATAATAATAAGGGATTATTGTGTCTAATGTGCTACGGACGCTTTGGTTTTTGTATTGTTTTGTGGGATATTCCTTTTCTTTTCTATTGTATTAGGTTTCGATTGTTCTTTTGCCAGCGGTAGGATGGTAGCTGCTCCTGGCTGACGGTAAAAACGGTTTCGTTTCACGTTTAAGTTCTCAATGCTCTACTTTACTAAAGCTAATTCATTAATAATAGCCATAGAAAAGAGTGTATATAATATAATTGATCTATGTAAATAGTTAGTCTGAAGTCTGAACCACCTTTATAATCACTATTGCGGGGCTAGTAATAAGAAAAGCCAAAGAAGCTAATCGTAAGTAATAATCACCGACGAGTAATCTTGTTGCATAGCTTAGCCTTTTTGCTTGTCGTGCTTCTCTCTCAGGATTAAGAAACTGACAAGGGAACTAGAAAAAAGTAAATAGTGTTTTCAAAAATCGTTTTTTCAGATCTATTGAAGAAAGGTTATGAGAGCCTTCGAGCTCAATAAACGCTCTCAAAGGAATCTTGATTGAGCACGTATTTATTTAAACGATCGGATGAACACGAACATAAAGATGATATGTGACCCCCGCGGATGGTGATTAGTTTAAGGATAAGAGCTCCAGCAAAGCTACGTTTCTCCGTTGCTCGGCTGTTGATTGATGCGTTAATTAATCACAGATTAAATGATGGGGTGCTGTGATTGCAGCTCAGTCAGTTTTAATAATAAATAATGAGAATGCTCTAGTAGCATTATTACCTTGAGTCTGCTTTATATTATTATGATACTTGTCTTGTCATGTAGGCTGTCTAGTTACCTCAAGACCTCAAGTATTTATTTATCTTAAAACACTCACACTCCCAACTATTTTCTATTTGTATTGCAGTCTCTAATATCATGTACTTGTAATATAACTACATGACTTAATGGAAATCCTTAACTACTAACTGCGAAATGAAAAGAGAGATGAGAGGAATGGACTTTTCCTCGTTAGCAAAATTCCATCCCATTGATTCGATAGTTATTAACTCCGATTTGAAATTGGTTTAATCTTCATCATGTAGCAACATTCAAATTAACTATGCAATCTTTACCTTCCTAAGAGTTTATTAGCCTTTCAAGTCTATTCTCTATACAGACAGTATGTATATAGACAGGGCAGTTTATTAAAAGATCCTATATACAGCCATTAAAATGAGTTATTGTGTGTAGCATGTAGTGTTGTAGGTTATCTTCACACATACATTTTATAATTCGGGTACCTATATAGAAAAAACTTTGGCAATTAATTTACTTAAATGTATGTAATATTTTGGATGAGAATAATAAAGTTGTAAGTAAAAAGTGGAAAGAAACTAGGAGTAGATTTGATTATGAGTTAAACCGTGGGTATTACGAGCATAGGGACGTGCTTAAGGATTGCGTAATGTACTTGCTAATAGAATGCTTACAGATTTATTAGATTTTGAATTACTGGCTGACAGAAAACAATAATAGAGTATGAGAACCTCGTTAGTTTTAAGGGTAAAAGGAGAAATAGACGAGGACAGTAAATGAATTACTTATTGACTGAAGTCAGGTGAATTGAATTGAATTGCTTTTGTTTAGGTGTATATAGAATGAGATTTAATAACAATGCACACACTGAGCAACCTGAGTTTTGTTGTCGACCAGAAGAGAAAAGAACAAACCACATCCACCAGAACAATGATTGATTTCTTAATGAATTGGCGTGACTCGTCTGTAAAACCCAGCACTGATTGTATTCTCTACTCTTCCCTTCGGATCCAAGTTAAGGCAAGGACCAGATGGAAAATAGACACGTATTGTTAGTAGCATATAATATTCTGAATACTTACCATCTATAACACTAAAGTAATCTTCTATTACTATAATGTACGTAAAGCTCCATTAGAAGATCTGTATCTTTGTAGTATGCTTTGGATGAGCTAGGCAATTATATTATCTTCAATCTGTTTCGTGTATTAGTGTGGATTGAATTGATATGGTGTTCTTCAGATAAAACATAACATACAAAAGGACGGACGAGCTGCCTCTTAACTACTAATGTTCATGTACCAAATGAGCTGTGGATAACAATGCACAGAAAAACATTTACTAAAGTACACACGACACAAACTCAGTTGCTTCCCACTTAAAGGGACAGTCTGTACTTGGGGGGAGTCATAATAATTACAATTTTAAAGATTTTTACGAACCTCCTCGTTTCAGTTCAGGTTTGCGAATGGTTTTCTCTCTTTGCAAATAATGGATTGCTAAATAATTGCCACATTTATGGTTTTTGCTAAGTTTATTTTTTCTTTCTTTGTAGCTAACGTCTGATTTATATTTTTTTCCTATTTAATTTTTTTAATTATTAATTTGTTGTAGTTTAATAAGCTGTCTTTTTCGGAAGAAGACTTCGTTTAGCATTGTCTCATGTTAATTAATTCTGTATAATAATAATAATTTCTCTTCTGTGGTGGTACGAAGGAGCATCCTATTGACATCTACATGTTTGCTATTTGCCTTTGCCAGTCTTTTGTACCAGTCTCTTCGCATTGCATTAGTAAGCATTATCTGTGTGTGTTCATATGCATCTTCTTATACGACTTACATATTCCTTCACATTAAAAATCGAACATTCATTTCTAATCGGCAATCATAATCAGACAATCTACACTAATCATTAGATTATTCAGTGTCTATTTAGTTCATTACTTTTAATAATAGGTAATAAGTTATTATTGCCTGGTTAACTTTGTCTATATTTATTTTAAGAGGCTAATCGTTTCTGTAAAGATACCTACATGGCAGATCATCGTGTGCAAAAAATAAACAATTAATATTGAGTTTGCAACTTAATAGAAAGAACATAATATGCGTTTTATATCTCACTATGCATATAGCCCATAACTTATCTTATACGCTCCCCATCCTATAATATACAAATAGATGTGCGCGATGCATTAAAGATAAATAAAGATAATTTGAAACCAGCTGCTACTAATTGCCTCTACTACGAAGTACATAAATACAACATCGCGAATTTTTTAACTAATTGTAATTTTATAATTAGGTGAAACTGCAGACAATTAGATGTGCTCTAACTGTAAATTGTAAATAAATAACCAACACAATTGATACTAACAAATTACTTGTATATTATTATACTATAGGCAATTAATCTAATTAATAATTTTGCTTCGCTTACTATAATTATTATTGTTTAGAAATGCAGAGACAATAGAAAAGTTTTCCGAAGGTAAAGCACAAAAAGGACACACAATATAGAAACAATTCAAACTATATGTGGTGTTAATACATTTAGATTATGAAGAAAAATCGCTAATTACGCTTTGGAAAACATTAAGGCAATAATTCTAGCAGATCGTAAGATTTCCAATAAATAGCTTAAAAATCAAAGCAGCTTTTCTTGAAACTTGGATGCAGAAGGTAAGCACAATATTGTTAAAAAAATGAATGTGCATTAGATAGAAGAATGATTAATTTGCATAGAGTAAAGAAAAACAGCGTGTCGGGATTATAATAGGTGCTTTACACTAATAATGGATTTTTTAATAATGCGTAATATCGCACTAGATCTAGAATGAGGAGGCTATTTATTCTGTATCATGTGTTAATAACCTGAGAAATGATATTAAGTAAAATGAATGTGTGTACGTGTTGGTGGACGTTGTTAATCCTCTGTGCAACTACTTCCGCTATTCCAAACTAAAACTAATTAACGATAACTAAACAGAGAGCAAAAGAGCTTTGAGAAAAAAGATGTTTTTCCATAAATCCTGTAAATGTAATTAAGGCCGAACCACACAATCCGTGGATCTAATGAATAATGAGTCTGATATAAATGCAGTGTGCAAATGTGCCATGTGGTGGATAGTATGTAGTGCAAACACATGTCAAGTAAATCTGAAGTGAAGTGATTATTATTCATTATGTGAGAGAGTGTTGCCTTGCTGCAGCGTCCGTTGCGCATCAGTGCCCCTTCTAACTTCCTTAATTAGTCGTTAGTGCAGCTTTAAGGAATTATATTTATTATTATTATTACAGACAGGAGGAAAGGAATGCATATATAGACAGGTAGGTCCGCTGTTGGAACATATTTCATGTTCTCCTCACTACCCAAATTAACTTTTCTATAAGGATTCACCCCTACAGATAACTTTAAAGCTATCTACGTGTTAAATGTAAAGTGTTCAAGAAATGAAGCAAAGGTTATCGTAGGATGTAATTTTTACCTATTAAAGAAATGGCGAGTGCATTAGTTATTTACGATGCGATATTACTTTGTAGGCATATATTATGAATAGCATATATACATTTTAAATCACATCACACATATACCATAATACTATTATAGCAGCAGCACTAGCTCGCAGTTTCTACTACAGCTACTTATCACAGCCATTTACCTAATTTGCACAAGTAGCCTTACCAGTTACAATTTTTAGACGCTCGCAAAATAATTCGTTACACATGTGCATCTCTCTCTATTATTGCATTACCATTACCACTACATAAAAGTTTTACTTTTTCTTCTTTCTGCTAATAATAAACAAGACAGCGTGTGTTTGTATTGTACACAACAACGCAACTACTAATTGACGATACGTAAGCGTATGTAGATCCTTAATAATATTCCAAGGAAAGAAAATTTAATTAAGAAAGGGCAAAAGCTATTAACAATTAAAAGTAACATCAACATCTATCAAGACAAGAAATAATGAAATAATGTGATCCAGTTTCCCATGCTGCTGTGCTATTAGACAGAGATAGTACGTACACATGCAGTGAACAAACTACAAATGCGTAAAGAAAGAAAAATAATGGCTGCTCTTGCTCTGCTGGCTACGAATACGATGCAAACTGCGCAGACAATATAATTTTATGTCTATGTAATTTAGTGCAATTAAAAACACCCTTGTTGCTAAATTCAAGGATTTGCTGTGCCACGTTAAAATTTACAACGTACAACTGGTCGTAACAAATTAATTAGTCTTAATTCAAAGATTTTCTGATGTGATGTGATGACTTATTATACCTTGTCTTTCTGCTTGTAAAATCATGGCTAATTAATTTAATCTATTCTTCTATACGATAATGATTCACCAGTCCTTAAGGAGGTGTATACAGCTGAAAAAGTAGTTTATTGTCCATTGTGTAGTATTGTGCAGTTTGTCGATCTAGTATACTGCTATTCACAAGCAGTGCATATGTAAAGGTGAATTGGGACAACATAACACTTATGTTGTAGGAGTATGAGCCATCCACCACTTCTTCCAGCATCTCATATTTTGTTCTCAGCGCTCTCTATGATTCCCAAGTAAATCAAATGGAACGAAATAGTTGAATCATGGAAATCCAAAAATTGAAATTTTGATGTCTAAAGTCGTGGAGGTGCTCATTCGAAAGAGGAGAAAATTAGGATGGCACTATGAGTCGATTTTTTGTGGTTTTGAATGCATGAATGCAAATAAAATACGAATCTAAACAAATCCTCTGTCCTCTACTATACTTACATGTTCATATTTTTATTTAAAAATAGATTGATGACACTTTCTAGTCAAACAGTTGAATTTTTTTGCTCATGAGAGCCGCACAAAAATAATTTCATTTTTTGTTCACCCCAACCCCCCAAATTGCACCCTACCCTGACGAGCAACTTAGAATCTGTGGCAAGCATACACCTCCTTAATAGCGCAGCAACTTATGATACCCCTCCTATAATATTCCTGCTTTTGAGTTCCTTTTATGCATCGTAATATATTGCTATCTGTACTACAGGGGTTTACTTACTAGATTTTTAATAATACTCTATTACAATACATTCCACTCAACATAATCGCTAAATGTGCTACGAGATGCATTAAAAATTATTTTATGTTGAGAACGCTCCTGGCTCTTCTGGCTAGCTATGTCGTATTATAGTCTCTTTATATCTATCGTTTATATATTATATATATGCAATCATCATAAACTTATAAACAGTATAGTATGTATCATGATGATGACAACCAGTAATGTCTTCAAGAACATTTCTACTACTAAAGACGTACATTATGTATCTGTCTGCTGTTTATGTTTAGTGTCGAACTAATCTTAAGCAGACTTATATACCTACCTAACTTTCACCTTGGAATTAAAGGGTACATTTGTTATAATCTTATAATTCATTAACACTTGTTCTCCATTATATCTGATCATTGCAGACATGCGCCTCAACTTAATAAACTTCCTTTAATCGAAACAATTAATTTTACATTGTGTTCATGTTAGGATCAATGTACAAACGTACCTGCACGCATACAACTACATACAACAGCATACATCTAGGTACTATACTTAGCAGAACATAATTCGAACAACCTGCTAATGTCAATACATTGTGGGTGGGTGCAACTAAATGGATGATACACATTTTGACCCTTAATAACTTTTCAATGAATTGAGATATTCTTTCAATGAGATAGGGTACATATTAAAGACCATTTTTTGAAAAGACTCACTTGGTCAGAATTTTTAATAACTAAAAAGTATTATTAAATTAAAATTAAGGAAGGCTAAAAGTTACAAGAATTTAATAATACATATAATAAACCCTTGTAGACGGAATAGGAAAGAAACGGCGTTGAACCTATTTCCTGCGACTTGGGTTGGCTATTACTTTAAATAAGTAAACAGATAAATATAGCATAGCTATTGCTGGTGACATAAAAAAATTTTATCCCCAGAATGGGA